>BMAO01018155.1:0-235901 GCA_019973975.1 Trichonephila clavata | reverse complement strand
GTAAACAACCCTATAGCCACGGTAGCCTAGTATTCCTGGTCACGAAATCGGGACTAGCATTATCAAATCACGGGTTCGAGTCCTGATGCCATTGAAGAGCCGCCCTGAAGAGGAGCTGATGCATATTAATCTGTCGTGTCTGTAAGTACCACGTTGATGTGGTCTTGGTAGCCTAGTGGTCAAGGTCACGAACTCGTGGCTGTGTGTGTATGTGGCGTGTCATGAGTTTGAGCCCCTCAGGGGGCTCACCTTCTTTAGGTGAGTACGGGTGACACAATCCCGAGGTGCCCTAGTGATCTTTTCCTTTTCCCACGTGGTTTACTGTCTTTGGTAAACACGGTCTTCACGGAACCGGGGTACCCTAGTGATCCTTCTCTATTTTAGACCCTCTTTCTTGTCATTCAATTCATTCTTTCTTTCTCTTCCCGTCTAGACCACAGATATTAAAACAAATGTTTAGCGCAGTATAGCCGAAATCGGCTCTTGCGCCAATAAACCCCAAAATCACTCACTCACGAGCTTGAGCCTAGTACCGCTGAAGACCCATCGTTTCGACAAGGGGGGGGGGTTCACGTTAAATCTGTCGAGGTTTAGACGTCCTCCCGTTGGTGTTGGTTGTAAACCACGGTAGCTAAGTGGTTTAGGTATCGGACTCGTGACTGGCGTGTCATGAGTTCGATCCCAGTTCCACTGAAGACCCGCTGTGCAGGGGAGCGATGCGCGTTAAATCTGTCGAGAGCTCAAACGTCCTCCCGTTGTGTGGTGTGGTAGTTAGGATAGGGGGTCAGGGGTTCGAGCTCAGGTGACATCCTCGTCTCACTTGACCATGGTTCAAAATTAAGTCCTTTACCAGTAGCCCTCAAGCAGCTTTTTAGTGCGATGTTAACACTCACTCACGTAAATGTTGTGTGGAATATGGGAGTGATGAGTGAATATTAACGTCGCACTGTTCAGCTATACACGAGGGCTTTGGGCGACGGACCTCGTTATTTTAAACCAGGGTCAAGTGACGCGAACGACACCTGAGCTGGCACCCCCTCTCCTAACTACCACACCACACCACACCAATGGGAGGATGTTTGAGCTCTCCTCAAATTTAATGTGCATTGCTCCTCTACACGGCGGGTTTTCAGTCGTACTGGGCTCGAACTCATGATACGCCGGCCACGAGTCCGTTACCTTGGCCAATAGGCTACCGCAGCCACGTGGAAGAGGGGAGAGGGAGGAGTTAATTTGTCTTTTGCCCGTGGATCAAAATTTTAAGTGAGACGTTAATAAACACACTCACATTCTTTCGCAACCCCCTCCCTCACCTTTTCGAGAATAAATTTCTCTTGTTTTCATTTTAAGGTTTTGCCTTCATTTCTCATTGGTAGCGGTAGCTGAGTGCTCATGATGGCGAACACATGATCTGCTTTAGTAAAGTGGAGAGTTCTGGCGTTATTTGAGATTCTTCGTAATGAGAGGCTAATGTAAGACAAATCTATCGAGGCTTAACGTCCTCACATTTATGGTAATGTTGGAGTTTTATCTCGGGTGTACTCGTTATTTGAGTGGTTCAGAATTACGAGATATTATGCGAACAGTCTTAGTGTTGCTTCAACTTCTAATTTTAATAAACAAAGCCTTCACATTTCTGAAAATTCATCTAACCAATTCTTCCCCTACGAGTTTGTTTTTAGGTAAATAAGGGAATTTAAGACTCCAAGGTACCTCGGTAATCTGCCATGGGACTTGCTGTTTTTGGTCAACACGGAGGATGCGACCTCAAAATATCCTAACCATCTTTCCTCGTTTCCGATTATTTTTGTCAAACAATATTTAAGCATTTCTTCCTTTCTGTATCTAGTGTCTACATCACTTGAATTATCAGAAGACACATTTGTGATTAATAGTAAATTACGAGAATTTTGATGTACTGTAACCATATGCGGAATTTTTGTCACATTAAATCCAAATAAGCCAGTTTTTTATAGTTTATTTTGAAATTTCTTAGTTAAAGAAATATACCACTTGTGAAATTATTTGTTAATGTATTTCCTCCTATTACCTTCTTAGATTATCATGGATTTTAGATTTTTATTAACATAGTGGCGTAACGGAGAACATTTAGATCCCCCTGCAAAGTCAGGCTTTGGACCCCCAAGAACACTACCCACCCTCCGCGATGCGGGGGTTGCAGAGGTGTACGTTACGCCACTGTATTAAATCACATTTTGAAACTGCACGAGGACTATTAAAGACTGACCTAGTTATTTTGAATATGGGTCAAGTGACGGAGATGCCATTTGAGTCGGCAGTTCACTCATTAAACTTCCACGTGAGGACTTAGCGCCTCTACAGACTTAACGTGCATCAGCCTCTTTTCAAGGTGGCTCTTCAGCGGTTCTGAACTCAACAGTTCTGACTATAACCACTTGGCTACTGCGGCCACTTGATTATTTTGGAACTTTACCATTAAAGCAGTACCACGTGACACATTTTATTCGGTTTTGATGTTTTTCCTCACGATAAGCGTCTATAATTTAGTTTGTCTTCTTTGGTGATAAACTTCATTACCATTTGTTAAAACCTACTACAATTATTTCTATTTCCCTATCACTTGGAAAGAGAAAGCGCAAACACGCTGTATTGCCCATAATGCATAAGGCTTTAACGAAAAAACTCAATTTTTTTTTTGTTTCACACGTTATTTCTGTTTTTAGTAACTTCAAATATTCAAATATCGATAACATGCTATTTTTTAATTTAAAGTTTTCTATCTCTTGTAGAGGAAAAATTATTTTTGTAGCAGCAATTTTAAGAATACGTTTGGAATTTTTCCGTTACCGGGCGCAAATGTCGCCATTTGTGAACCAAACGTGAGCCAAGTCGCCATGCGAAGCGAATGACTAAACAATTGACGGAATAAAAGTCGAAAACGTTCAACTATAATCAAATATTCCAAAATAGTAAGCAAAATAAGTTCAAATATAAACAAATATTAATGAATTGTAAGCAAAACAGTTTTACCGAAAAAGGCTTATAATTATTGGTTTTCCCAGAATATATGATGATGTCCTTGTAAACGATTCATTTGAGCAAATTTTCTTCTCGTCTCCATATAAATTAAGCGAGGAATTTTCATCATTTCTTAAAACAAAAATTAATATGGAAGAAAGGAAAACATGCTTTGTTTTGAATGAATTTAGAGAATAGAATGCATGGCCCTTCACGAACCCCTTATGATTGTAAGAAATGTGACAGAATTCTACATTATTTGGCGATTTCTCGCTTGCGCCCGGCTAACGGAAAAGTACCTTAAGATTTATCGATTATCTCAAATCATTTTTTAAATTATAAGCATTTTTAATTTTAAATAGGAACATACATCATCAAATTTTTAAGGTTTTTAATATAGTTTGGCAGTCTTTTATTGGACTGAAGTCTTTTATGCTACTTTCATCAAATTAATTTATTACAATGGTTAAGGAGAAATGCTGTGTATTTAAAAATTTTCATATTGCTTGATTTAGAAATAAATAAGGAGCATATTATATTGTATAGCCTTCGTCACATTATCTTAATTCGAAAATTATAGCAACCCCTTTGCATTTCGAGATCGATTGTGACGTAGAGTTAAAAATTCAACTGTTCTAACATGAACTTTTGTCTCATTTATTTTGTCTCTTACTTCTCCCTAATAGTCACGTCAATTTAGGCATGCAACAGCAGCAGTAACCAATAGAAGTTGGTGAAGGTCCAAAAAAATGTGTCCACTTGTCAAGACACGGAATAAGAATAATTACAGAAATGTAAATAGAACAATTTTGCGAATATACAGTAGGAAAGTAGGTCAAGAAATTCCACTGTCACGCTTTTGAGCTTTTGTTTTATAATATTTCATCCTACATTCGATTTTGACAAGTCAAACAGTTCGACGAATCCTTTTATTGCCAATCCATAAATCATTAAGCCTATTTTAATCTTTAGATAAAACAATGCTCTTGCAAGGTAACTAAGCTTACATTCTGAAAAAAAAGGACAGAAAGAAAAAATACAATGTTCTAAATATGTTTAAAAAATATAGTACTTTTAAACCTTTTACTTTATGGTCTATTGCCTTCAGCCATGTAGCGAGATAACGAACTCTCACCATTCACATTTCGCAATACAATCTTTTGATCGATCAGAGCTTTTTCTTTTCCGGAGGAAACTCTTTATGCTTGTTGGAATACATGTATGACAATAGGAATCCGAAATCGACAGATAATAGTATCCGTATGAATATGATGACTTTTAATAGTTCTTTGTGTGGGATGGAATCGAGTGATAACAGAATATTCCCAAACTAATCATGTCATTGTATTTACAGCCAATTCGGTATTCTAAATACAACTAGTATTTCAGATTTTAATTGATTTTAAGATAAAAGTGCAAAGATATTGTTTTTGAGTTTTCCTCTTGATTAACGGCTAAAATTCTAATTGAACATTTTGATTTTTGGTGTGGGAGAGATTTTGATGATTTCTTAAGTTTTCTTTACGTCGGGTTCGATGTTATATTTATATGCAACTGAAGGGGGGGGGGTATTTTTACTTCCTCAATTATGCATGCAAATAATATCAATAACCAATAGTAATCGGTCACTACTTTTTGAGCAGTGCTCGCTAACATTTAGAACTTATATGGACCACTAAATGTATGATTTAATATTCAGAGAACCACTAATCTGTTTGATCACTTTATATGGCCTACTACTATAACCTAATTGTTATTTCTTTTTACGCCGCTATTTATATTTTCATATCACTGAAAATGACTTCCAGAAAAGAAAGAACAAATCGGCAACGCAAAGCAATATCAACAAGCTGAAATGTTTTGCCGCCAATTTACAATGGTTGCCAACTCTCATTTTCAATGTCTCTAAATTCGAATCTAACTTTTTAAAAGTTTCGACAATTAGTTGAAAATAATTAAATCTCGGTCTTAAGTCCTGCCATTTTAAACTATAAAACGCATCTTTTATCTAAATCTAAATTGATGTTAATAAAAAGTTATCGGCTGCAAATATGGAACATAATGTATGTGTGAATGAAACAGATGTGCTAAAAATATCCAGTAATAATAATTCGTAGCTCCTTAGATTATAAATTTACATGCTATTTCGGTGGAGTATTCTATTGATATCAAACTAGAAATTATATAAAAGAAACGTATATACAAAATTTAATCACATTTAATGAACTTTAAATTAGAATTTATAAATTTAGGATTTTTCAAACGATGAAATATTTTGTTTGTAAATTTATTCGAATTCAGTAAGAATAAATTTTGAATATTTATTTAAAATACAGAAAAATTATATTTTTTCCCTTTTATTATTCTTCAAAAATGTCGCATTTTTGTAATAGTCATTCTTTTCTTTCCTGTTTAGTAAGCACAAAATATTTTTCTATGTTTTTAATGAAATAAGGATACAAGCAGACGATATTATTTCAATAGAAGAAAAATGAAATGAGGAAATGCGTTTCAATAAGATTAAACATTCTTTGAATGGATTAAGAATGTAAATGAAATATTAAATAGACTTAAATTATATTGACTTTTTTCCGGATCATTGCATCATTAAGTTTGTGTTGAAAGGTTTTATTAACATCACACAACTTGATACCTGAATTGACTTAATAGTTTCTATCTACATATAACAAAAGCTGTATCGATTCATTTCACTTCGTTATTACGAGAAGAAAGGTGATTGGAATGTAATAAAGTATTGCAAAATAGCATTCACGTGTTTTAATGTAATATTAACATAAGCTGAATTTAATGATGGTTTTATTTTGTATCTCTTGGATTATTTGATTGTTTTCAAACGAATACTCTGCTCTATTTATTTTAGTGGGAAAACTAAACAATTGTTTGGTATTTTAATCTGTTGCAAGTATTAATTCATTAATTTATCATCTGTTCGAATTCTTGGTGGACGAAAATTATTGTGTATATTGGCAAATTTAATGGGATGAGTAATTACATGTTTGTGATTATGTATATGTGTTTTGTGTATCTGTTTGAGAAATCAAGAACAATAAGAAAATGTTTTGCGGTAATTTAGAATGACTCCTTTATGAAATTATAAATTCGAAAAACGGTACTTTTCCGTTTCACCGGCAAAAATCTCGCCAATTTCACGTTTTTGGCGACAAAACACAATATACACATAAAACATGTTATAAATGTTAGTTATGCATCATTGGTTTTCGATGTATTTTGGAAAAGACGTTACTGATAAGAAGAGACGGCAACTTGTTTTAAATGTGGTAGTAAAAGGTTACCTGCGGGAATATTCAGTTTGGCGTCATTTGTATCATTTTTGGCGACTTTATCGCTTGCGCCGGCGAAACGAAGAAGTACCCGATAAATTTGTAATGGTCTAAATTCATGTAAAGTCATAATTACATAACTCTAAGCGTGTGTTTCAAGTCAATCAATTCATGAGCTTCGCAGTTGCAGAATTTTGCTTTTTGAAGAAACTCTTTAACAGAATTTGACAGATTTGTCAACATTATAATAACACAATTTAAACGTTTACGTATAATATAAGCATTTTTTAAAAATTTTGTTCAATCATCAAGATTCAAAAAATTTTACATCTTTGTATAATTATCAAAACTAAAAATCTATCTAAATTTTCCAAATGGAATAACAAGTACAAGTCTTAATGTCGATTTTGATTTCATTGGAGAATACGTCATTGTATTTATCATTTGACAGTCATAAATTTAACCCATTATAATAATCCGATAAAGTATGGGCGTTGTAATGTGGGCATCCGGACTGTGAAACAGTCCTCAATCCCATATCCTGGTTGATTTTGATGTTGGGCATGGCGATGGTGGGGTTTTTCTTTCTGCTTAAAAGGAATCATGGCTATTGGCTGAGACGATGGCATCCGGGAGGCGAGGCTATGATACTTCATCTGAGTACAATAGAGATGTATTTTTGGCAAGAGTGAGAGCTTAGAGATTTCTCTCTGATTGGTCGGTGGTAGCGTGATCATAGACTCCTATTGGCTGAACTAAGTTTCTGTTTATATTGTTTCCTCTTTTTTAAAATTTTTAAAACTTTATTTTGGCTATTCATTTTTGTCATTTTTCAGATCGTTAAATATTAAAGAACACTATCTAGAAGTGAAAGGGTAAAAATACTATCAGACTGAATCTTTTCTGATTTTTTTTTACGAAGCTTATCTGGAGATATTAAAATTCTCTCTGACTTAGAATACGTGTCTATCCTTTTTCAAGTTAGAGCCGTTATATCTTCCTGTTCGTTGTCACGAATTAGTGTCTGAAGTGGTTTCTATTCAGTCATAAGTTCGAGTTCGGTACTTACGTATTATCATCACCGCAGTAAAATTGGCCCAAAGCGCTGTATAAGAACAACAAAAAGATTCTAATGTTTTGTATGAGAAAAAAACCAACTGACCAGATTATGGAGGGAAATGGCGTGGTTCGCCTGACGCCAATTTGGCTGGGGTGACGCTAATACGTAAGAACCTCGAGTTCTTATGCTACTAAAGATGCGTCGTGTTGGAGAGGCTGATGGACTTTAAATCATTAGAGGCTCAGAAACCTCAAGTGTGTGGAAGATTGTAGAGTGGACTCAGACTTAGTCCTTCGTTATTCACCGTATGTAAAATTATGTTCTTCGTCAATCTAGCTTTTGATCTAATATTAATTTCAATCAAGTGGTTAAAATTAAATTACAGAAGAAATCATCTGGGTTTCATGGAATATTTGATTTTCCATTTAATTTTCTTTTCAACAAATCGTTACTACACACACGATCGCCGGCTAAATCTGTTTCATCGAAACCAAAAGTTAATGTAGAGCGGACTAGCGTTTCACTTCATGTGCCAATTGATGCGTTTTATACTTTTTTTCTCTCGGAGATTAGTTTTACTTTCGCAATGCTTTTAACTCCATCGATTTTCTACGAGAAAAGAAGCCGTTCAGTGATGCATGACGTAAAGTCTTCCTCGTAGATTCACCTGGAATAAAAGTGTGGCGCGACTGAAAGGTTTTAAGTCTGCGTTTTTTGAAACATCCAACCGTGAAAAAAAAGGTATTACGTTACATGTTTATCATGTTCGTAATTATAATATTGTTTACTGCTTTTAGATACATGCTTTACTTTTACAAGTCATGGTTGAAAAACAATTGGGATTTTTTTAGAGTATTTAGAAAAGGATTTCCTGTTAATTATACAAACAGAAAAGTTTTTTGGAGTATATTAGTAGAGAGAGAAATTTAAAAGAATTTTTATCGAGAATAAAAGAGAACGATTGAGCTGATATTTAAATTGTTGTCACTGACATAGACCTTGCCTGATTTGCATCTCTGGTATCGAAAAGTAATTTCCTATTAATTTATTCTCAAATTCGTGATTTTGTATTTGATCGAAGAAGCAAACGATAATTTAAGCTGATCGTTCAGCTATTGATGGTTGATTGGGGTGGGGGGCGGTAGCCTATTGGTCATGGTCACAAGCTCGTGATTGGCTTGTTATGAGTTCGAGTCCTAGTGTCAGTGTCACTGAAGACCCGCCGTGAGGGGCCTATGCACTTTAAAACTGTTGTGGCTCAAAGTCGTCCCATTGCCGTGGTGTGGTGTGTTTTGGAGTAGATTTATTTATATATACTCAAGTGTCGTCCTCATTATTTGCCCGTGGCTCAAAATTACATCCGTTGCCAATAGCCATCGTGATGCTTTATAGTGCGACGCTCATGAACACTCTCTCACGATGGCTGATTGGTTGAATAAATGTCGCTGGGGGGGGGAGTAAGCGAACCAGATCGCAAACAAGCCAATATATGATACATATCAAACGGTAACGGTAATACATTTACGTGGAACCTTAGAGAAAGCTCTATTATCCACTCATAAGAATTAGTTGAAAAAAGAACTTCTTGCATAAAAATAGATAGCAGTCCACATGGAGTTTAGTGCAGCAACACTGGGGGGGGGGGACTACTCTCCAAGTTGATTTAGTTTCTATTTCGCTTTCGAAGGAGAGAAGATAAAATGTCATCACATCTCCATGACAACCAAGCCCGTCTTTCAACTGGCTGCCGCGTATCGATGGAACGAGGAGAGAAAGGATGAATTCCTTTAATGTAAGGAATGAAAGAGAATATTATTTTTAAGTCTGGTTACTCGTTACCTCTTAAATAACTGCCCGTGGTTATTGAAAGGAAGTTTTAAATAACCACTTGGAAGAAAGTAAGAAAAGGTAGAGAATCTTAAAATAAGATCATGAGGTTTAAAGTTACACCCTTAATGCATATCAAACATTTGAAGAAAAAATTATGGCCCAATTCTTAAGCAAGCCACTCTATTCATTAAGAGCCAATTTCAGTAACCCAATTCAACATTAGCCCCAATACTATCATCCCTACAGCGCTAATCTTGTGATAAGTATGGGGATTTATAACTCCCATGTGCCGGAGTGATTTTGATGACCATGATAGGCAAACTCGACAACGGCATTTTTTCTATAGAGTTCTGATGCCACTAAAAATATGCCATGTAAGGGGATAATGCATGTAAAATCCGCCGAAGTGCTGTTTTCACTCCTTGAGTTCTCATGTAAGCGTGGTGTAGTAGCTTGGAGAATTGAGTGTAGCTCAGACGTCATCTCTTGGCCATGGTTCAAAGCTATGAGATCCTCACCAACAGTTGCTTCAGATTGCTAAATTAAAAAGCAATCAATCAGATCAAATTATCTGTTTTTCTCCTTTCGAGATTTACACTAACTTAAATGCTGAAAGAGCTTAGTGATCTGTTTTTGATTCTCTTCTAAATTGTCTTCCCATCCTACTTTTTCTAGACTCTTGCAGTTCGCGTTTAATCTAGATCAGGGTTTCCTTTTTTGCCAAAAAGAGCAAATTATAGTGAGTTGGGCACTGTTTGTCCAAATGGTTACGCTGTTAACATCAATTAAAAATATCTAGTTAATGCATTAATTATCTGTGGTTATTATCTATACAACCTGTTACTACCGACGTTCTTTTTTATGGGGGGAGGATTATGCGTTTATATGAAGACGATGCTTTTCTTTTTCTGTGTTGTGAGCAGGGACGTCTTAAGACTCTTTGAGGTCCTGGGCCCATAGAAATCTTAAAATTTTTGAGGCTCTGGGCCCCTATGCAAAAGTAGGCCTTACCTGATATCTATAAAAGTAGACAATATATAGTATGCATTGTCAAATGAAACAAATGTGCACGACTCACAATCTCAAAATCCTAGGCACAAACCGGCTCGACCGTTGACCGCATTTCGACTAAATGAGTTGATTGATTGCTTATAGTATTAGGCCCTGGTTGATTGCTTATAGTATAAGCCCACACAGAGGGTGAGGCCTGGGCAGGGATCCAGTTGGCCCAGGCCTTAAGACGTCCCTGGTTGTGACGTTTAAAATATAAATTCTAAATCAAGTTTTTATAGCCTGCGTTAGCCTTTGAATTCAATTTTTGCCCTTGATCTGTCCTTCGTTTAAAGTTACGTTACAACATAGATAATATAGAGCTTCGGCCCCGAGTTTTGATTTTACAAAAATACCCATTGCTCACTTAAAGTCGAGTCTAATGTTTATAAATGGACATTGATTTGAATGTTCACGTGTGATCCTCTGTACATTTTCAGTGGTCATTATTGTAAATTAATCTTTGTTCAGAACTAGGGAAACTGTTATGCCAATAGCCCACGTAATTCAAACCGTTTAACACTGAAACTCTGGCAAGTGATTCATATATAGCTTTGGAACTTTAAATTAAAAAATAATAAATTATAGTTTAAAAAAGACAATAAAAACACGCTTTTATAGTTAATCGAACTAAGTTGTAACTTAATCTTTTAGTCGCGAAACCTGGAATTAGTCGCCAGATGCGAGATGAGATCTGAAAATGCGAAATCGTTAGTCCTGATAATCCTCATCAGGACAATGGAACAGAATTATTAAGTTATTGTTTTGTCATCGGTCCTTGACAATGTGCAAAATTTCGAATTAATCTGACCTTTTAAAGTGGGTAAAAATTGAGCTCAAAGATTCCGTTACATACAATGAAGCTTATACAAGCGTGTTAAAAAGTTTGTAAGGCTCATCGTTTCATAATTATGAGCTTCAGTTTCAGCGTATTATCTTTATCAATATCTAATTTTTACGAGCTTCAACAACATACAATATTAGGTGCTTACATATTACCTCAATCCAAAAACTTTTTAGCTGTAGCAATCTATTTGAAGCCTGAAGAAAATTTAAAAGCATTTTCCGTCGCAAAACAAATTTGTTTAAATTCGCCAAAAATAGCTAATGACTTGGGTTAATAACCAAGTTCTGGAATATTGTTCATATTTTCTAATAGAATTTTTACTAGATTGGCCATCTCGTTCCTAAAAATTGAAGCATTGCGGTTTATAACGGCAAAATAAATTGAATTTATTCAGAACATGGTAGGTAAATTGAACCATTATGTTAAACATTATTCCTAAAATATCCCACGCTTATTTTCCAGGAAATAGTTTTGGTGGGTTTCCCCGAAAGAGTTTTTTTCTCAATGGGCGTATACCCGGAAAGAATTTTAAAACGTTACCATAGTTACTCGGGCTTCTCAAGGGAAAAATTAAATGCATTCTGCGATTATGTGAAGACATTCAAAATTTCATTTACATTGAGTCGAAAATCTCATGAGCAATTAAGTGATTGCTGAATTTTTCAATAAGCTTTATGTGATAATGACTGTATCGCATATACTTAATAACAAAAGAACGAGAATGTTACCCTGTTTGATGTAACTCAGCTAAAACGAGTTTCTGGCAATAAAGAACAAAGCTACTTTTAGAACTTTTATTTGGCACGTACTTGCGGTTTTTAACATGATTATGATCACTAATAAATCTTTTTAAATATTCCAGAAACTAGATCTCTCCCACATTCGAGTAATTAAATGAATTTTTAATTATCATATGTCTCGTAAGAATATAAATTCGTTATATAGTCTTATGGTTCCAAAAATAACACGTTAAGGTTTTAATTAATCCCGTTTTATTTAGTATGGTTTCAATTACTTCAGATCTTGCTTCTGTGTTTTAGTTTAAAAATAAGTTTTTATATAACTATATAATATATGTTGATAACTAGTTTTTGGTTAATGAAATTAAGTTTAATGTTTAATGCAGTGGAAGTTTTACTATTATAGATTTGCTTTAATAAAAACATGCCGTGAATATTACATTTATCGAATGAAAGTAATTTATACATTTTTATAGCTATTAGTAATATATTCGCAGTATTCAAAAATATATGAATATTTTATATATTTTCTAGTAACTTCCATGAATAACGCATTGCATGCATGGAATTTGAGATGAGTAGTTTTATCGATTTGGAAATGTCATTCTTGCTTATTTGATGAGGTCAAAAACGGAGATTCTATTTGTCAATAATATGCTGTGTAGCTATAAAGTAGAAACTAATGTGATTAAAATATACCATTTCACAAATAAAAATGGTTTAAAGGCATTTTATGGAAATTTCTTAAATATAGTTATCCATTTTAAATGTATTTCTTTTGAATTTTTGAATAAATTTTAAAGATGTAGAGAGAAACTGCTCCAAAAGCAAATAAGTGTTACAGTAGAACGTCGTTTATCTGAATCAATTGGGACCGGACACAGTTCGGATACGCGATTGTTCGGATAACCGAAAACCGAATGCGATCCATGCAGTATATGAAACCGGACTCTATGTGAATATTGAAAATCATATGCGGGAAACGTGCTCGAAGAAAAAGCGAAATAAGTGCAAAATGTCGCAATTTTACCTTTATATTATGAAAAATAATCACTTATTTTTCGCTGTACCATTGTACACCTTCGTGTTTTTGCCGCAAGGTCTCTGATTATCGTGAGCAGCAGTAGTTAAGTAAGACAGCACTCTGGTTGTTGTTCGTACCACTCCATCTCAAACGCAGAAAACGCGACAGCATTTGATGGACCCTTGCTACTTTCGTTGTTGTTGTTGTTGTCCTCGTCTTCATCCGTTTCATCGTCGACAGGGTCGAATTCTTCTTGTACGGAAGTCACAACCTCATCATTAAGCACTTGAAAAACACAGTCTTCTGCACCGCATGCCATCCAGGTCTTCTACATCAACAAAAGAGCACGTATACACACCCTCACTTGGAAACAAACTGACCTAATATTCAGTGCAGATGTTTACCAAATTACACAACTGAAATTCCCCAAATATTCCTCGCCTTGGGTTTTCCCGTCACTTTTGGCCTCACGTGAAACAACTGTTCAGCATTGCACTGTTCGAAAATATATCCGAACTTTGGTCTGGATATTTGACGCTCCGGATAATAAACGTTCGGATAAACGACGTTCTAGTGTATGTGTAGAGGGAACGATTCTCAATGGAATCATTCGAGAAATTCTTCTTGGTATTCAGAGTATATAGTATTCCAAAATAGCTATTCCTACTAACCAACTATCTATGTGCTAACTAAGACAACCATGGTCTGCTAGTTAGTCATATAACAGAAAGTCTTGGTATAGGAATTCTAGATTTCACTTTTGATCGCTGTGTAAACTAAACAGACGCTGATGCTTGTTAAATCAAACTAAATTTTTAAGTCTCCATGTACACATGATTCTCCAAGAGCTTATCTATGGAACGTTAAGTACGTGATTTACACAACGTCGAAGTGTTCAAGATAAAACTTCCTTTTCTTCAGGAGTTTGCTGTCTTTGGTAAACACGGAAGTCCGCTCCTTCCAATAAGCCTAATCCATCTTTCTCTACTTTCAATCCTCTTTTCTTCCTTTGAAGCATTTATAACATGCTTGTTTCCCTCAGAAACACGTGATTAATGTTTTTAATTAAAACTTTTAAGTTCTAAAAAGAAGTTTTTAACGGAACGGAAATTAACGGAATCAATTTTTTTTTTTTTGTAAAGTTAGATGATTTCGTTCAGATTCAATCATTAGTTCCAGAAATATTTAGAAAAAAACGGTTTGGGGATTATATATTACATTATTTCTGGCAAATGATTCCTATTTTCCCCGTTTTTTATTACACGTAATACGTGAATCGGTAATTGGAGATTTACTGATAGATACATTCATTTCCCCTTGAAACTCCACAATTTTTTCTAATTCTAGTTCGAAAATTGAATATTTTAACTAATGAAGGGTGTTGCTTGAAAGGTTTTTATTGCACACAAAAAGTAAATTGTTGCTAAATTTTTCCCGTATAACAATTCATTCGTATTTAGTAATTCATCTTTTCACTTTTTTTTTCAAATTGCTCTAGAACTATAAAAAAAAAATGTATTTGATTCAAAAAGCTTCGAATAATATTGGAGTAGATTCTTATCGTCAAGAAGTGTTTATGTTGATGAACCCATTTTCTGAACTTTTGTTATTCTAAAACTTAAAGATCAATTTAAGAAATAGGTATTGTTGATCTTTTATAATTATAAAAAATCGTATAAGCAAAAAAAATCGCGAGAAACAAGTTTTTAAAAATTAACTTTAAATTAAAATGATGAGTCAATTACATTAGGTTTAATTCCCTTTAAACTATCAATATTAATACTATAAAAAGGTAAAAATTAAGTGATTTTTTTTTTAAAAAATTTATCACGGTACTAACTTTCAGATATGTCAACATCATTTAGTTTAGTAACTAAATCCTATACCCCGTGATAATTTTTTGGAGGAAAACAGAAGCATGTTAAGCGTTATTATGTTTTATTTGTTTAGGGCAGTTAAATGTCATGTTTCTTTAGCTTTGTAATAAACAAGATAAAAAGAAGAAATCAGAATAGAATAAAAAAAAATCATTCACAAATTATTCTGGACTTTTATTTGACTCCAAGTTTAAAGCCAGGCTCCTATATATTTTTTCTTTTCCTTTTCAAAAACCATAATCCCCTTCAAAGATCGAAAATCCCTAAAATGCACGTCACGGTATAGCGCGTCGTCTTAAATTGTCGATGTTGAGTTGCCACCAAAAGTCTGATTCAAAAGCCCTTAGGTCGTTCTGATTTAGTATAATTTAAAAGTAGCGCGAATGAAACCGTTAAATAGACAGAATACTCGTAAAACCGATCAATTTACTACGTAAGAGGGATGATTATCCTGACAAATGTCAATTCATAGAATCTTATTATCATAATCATCAATAACAAAATTGTACCTAAAAATAGAACTGAGGGGAAAAAAAGATAGGCTTCCAATAAGGAAAAAAAGTACGTTTGTAATACGTAAAAAGATGCAACTGAAAGCGCTTTTAGGTGATTAAAAAGTTTATGAATTTTCTTAGCATATTCAAAGAGTAAACGGTTACCATGGTGACACATAAGTAATCCTCGATTTGTAAAACACTGTTTCGAAACGAAATATTGATTTTTTTTTTTTATATTTCATACTATAAAGCAATGCGAGGATTATTGACCGGTGGACCTCGTAATTTTAAACCACAGTTGACGAGGACGGCACCCGAGCTAACTACCCTCTCGCCAAACTGCAACAAATATGAATACAGTATTCAAAGAATTAATGACATATAATATTGGGGGCGGGGGATCAAAATGGAGAATTTTTGTATATAACATTAACGCATTAAAATTTTTATTTATATTTTATTTTATAATGAAGAGAAATATTTATAAATAATGTTGTCCATTTCTTATTTTAGTAAATATATTTAAATACATAACATGTATAATTATAACTTTTTTACTTTTGCTTACGAATGCTATAGTTTATGCTGTTTATTTTCATGTTAAGAAATGTCTTTAAATGATACAAAATAAATATATAATATAAAACTTTTAACACTTATAGTATTGATCTCTATTCTCTAAGTCTGCATGCATTATCGCCGGAATCGAATTGTTTCAAAAAGGTCCTACTGTTTTTTTACGCTAAATCCTATTGGTAGATTGGTTTGGCATGCCACAGCTAAAAGGTTACTGATATCTGAATTAGACAAAGTAAACGTTAAAAAAACAATTTTAAAAAAATTTCCAGTCCCCCCCCCCCCCACCTTGTTCCTCAACTTATTTTTTTTTTCTCATGTTCCTAACATCAAACACCTGAGGAAAAACCTTTTCACCTAGTCTGATTCCTTAAAACTTATGTCTGCAACTTTCTGGAATATTGTTCGACGTTTCATCTCTCATTTACAGCTAGCTTTATTTGCTTAATCATGCGTTAAGTGATCCGAAAGAAAGTTTCTCAGTGTAAAAAAAAAAACGAGATAAGAAAAAGGCTCGAAAAATAAAAACACCTATTTTATTCGACCTTGTTAAGCAGAGACAGCGTTTTAATTATCATTTATCGCACGTTTTTGATGAAACAATCGAGAAAGAAAAACCCTAACTTACTGACAAATGCCGGAAGAGATGCAATTTACAATGGAAGGGAAAAGTTCCGTATTCCAACGGGAAAGTCGTCGTTCACTTTTCCGGATTCCTTGTAGATTTTTATCGCAATTAATTTTCTAAGATAGAGAGTAATTGCAATATATCTGCATGCAGCTGATTTTTGTTCTAATTAAAAAAGGGCGTCCTATAATTTGAACAGTACTCATTAGCAAATATATGAGTTCAAAAATGTTGCCGTGAACTAATTTTTAGAAATTGACAGTTCTTAAATTATAATTACCGTAAAATCTTGTTTACACCGCGTACTTTTAACACAAAAAATAAGGTGTCAAATTACGGCTGCGCAGTATACGCCTGGATATAAAAAGATAACTTTAAAAATGAAAAAAAAATTAGAGCATAATAAAAATTATATTTTTACACATGTATCGAAATACTGTTTAAAAAAAGTGGCATGCATTTCTGCACCTTGTTGTTCTAGAAATAATATTTTTTAAGAGCCTGGGAGTATACCTCGAATAAATGACTTCAAGGCATAAAAGCACTGCACACGTTTATTAGTATTCCAAGTTTCTTCGTAAAAAAAAAAAAGGGGGGGGGGGGTACGCGTTTTTCGGCAAATATACCAAAAAATTAAAAATGCTTCTAAAAATTTAAATATGCAACGGTACATGTTATACGCCGGATTTTATGACATCGCGAATTCATTTTTTTCTATTTTTTTAAAATTAAGGTAAAAACTGTTTTGTGTATAAAGAATGTTTAAATTAATTTTCTCATAACATTTTAAGATAAATGTATTATTGTAATAATTCTAAGCATGTTTATAATATTTGATCAAAGAAATAACTGAAGTTTTAAATTCTCGAATACTTTTGAAACAAAGGGAGAAAAACTGGAAATGAAACACTAAAATCGAAAATTACTCAAAATAATACAATTTACTTCAAAATTTTATCCTGACTTAAAAATTTATAGAGTAAATATGGAATTTGAAAAACTTCTCATACACACAAGAAAAGTTAAGTTCTTTCACAAAATTTCAAAATTATTCTAAAGATTGACTCTTTTTTTTTAAAATTCATTTTGAACACGCAATTTATTTTAAGACTCGATCTTCGTAAATACATATATAAATATTTTGAAAAAGATGTATATATTTCTGTGACGGACAAGTGCTTTTTACTTGATTTTTTTAACCACTTAAGAGAAACTTTTAAGGTGGCAATCAAAAGAACATATCTGAATGGTCCGATTTTTTTTCATTCACTTTTTACAGACGATTTTTCTGCATTATAATCACCCGGCGTTTCATTTCGAGCCTTTGTGCCTCTGAAGAACCGCCGTGTGCAGGGGCTGTTCCATGTTAAATCTGTCTTGGCTCAACGTATTCATGTTGGTGTGGTGAAGTAGTTTGGAGAATGGGATGCCACACACACAGCTCAGGTGTCGTCCAGTCACTTGACCATGGTACAAAATTATGAGGTCCGTCATGTTGCTATTTTATGCAACGTTAATAAAGAATCACTAACTCCTGCATTATAATTACATAGCGCAAGACGGCGATTATTGATCAATTAGTGTGCAAGGTATTTAACTACAAATAAAATTGCTCCTATTTTTTAAAAAAATTCTACTTAAATCCGACGAATTTAATCCTTTACCCCAGAGTCAAGAATGTCAATTAAAGTTTTTTTAATTACCATTCTTGACGATTTTACGAATTGAGACTATTTTTAATGACATCTAAACAACTGTCTACTATTAAGAATTATATCGAATGATAAAACATTTTTTTTTTTACAGAAAACAATAGTTGTTACTCCGAGGAAAATAATCTTACTATAAATAACAATTTGTCGAAGAAAATTAATGGGATAAACGAATTCCTGATTACGATTTCTTCACTGCGACAATCAAGGTCGTCTAAATTAGTAATGTCTCGCCAAAACCCGTCT
This sequence comes from Trichonephila clavata, assembly GCA_019973975.1. Taxonomy (NCBI): domain Eukaryota; kingdom Metazoa; phylum Arthropoda; class Arachnida; order Araneae; family Nephilidae; genus Trichonephila; species Trichonephila clavata. Next base: position 217,512 of record BMAO01018155.1, on the reverse strand, counting down.
ATTTCAATTCGTAATTTAAAGATGTTTAACATTTTATTGTCTTTTTATTTCAATTTATACTCCTGTCAGTTTACATGTGCACAAAGGCTTCACTTATTGTGATATTTTGCATCAAAAAATTTGCGTTTGAATTATTTCCTAATTTGGTTTCTGTGATAAATTTAACACTTTCGAAATATCTTAATTAAAAATTTGATTATACCTAGCAATTAATAATGCTTCCTGTCTTTTGTTCCACGAAAAGTGTTACGAAAGCGAAGGATTTTTTAGAAAAGCAGACAAATTCTTTAAAATCAGATGTATACGGTCTTAATAAGAGGCCATGTGAAGAATTATCACAATTTTTTTGTAGCCATCGTATTGAAATAAAAACATTGCAAAATTATGCAATAAAATCTACCCACAATGGTATTTCCTAGAATATTTCACAAGAATTTAGTTTCGAAAAATGCTAGGCTTATAGATTTTGCCTTAATTATTTTAGAAAAGCATTCATATTTGAAAAAGTGTCGATGTTTAGATGAACTTTTACTGATTAAATTTCTTAAATATATGTGTAATGCTAAGTTTTAAGAATTGCATTTTAATTTTACTCCAAAAGGAATTATTGTACATTGATATATCAACAGAATTGTTCTAAGGCAAAAATAACCAAATTACTTTCTTGTATATAAATCTGAATTGAAATTTATTAAAAATATGGAAGAGTGAATGGTACCTGTGTGAAATATGTTGAATATGTATATTTGGCTGTGAGAAATGCTTTTATTTTTAATACTTCAGCCAAATGATATCTTTTTCGCATATGTATCTGTAAGAGAATTAGAGAAACGATTTCCTTTTTGTTGAAGGGTCTAAATTCAAGTGACGACGTATATAATCCCATGAAAAATGCAAACACTTATATCCAGCTAATCAGTTCATGCGCTTCACTGTTGCCAACTTTTGGTATTTTGCAGAAAATTTCTTTCAAGAACATATTTATCAACAGTAATAACACATAATAGTAGTGGGCACTTTTTTTTTCTAAATCAGTATAACTCTTAGCCTATGCTGATGATATTGATGTGATTGCTCGTACCCTCCCTGCTCTGAAAGCTGCATTTCTTGTCCTTAAGATTCCAGCAAGTCGAATGAGTCTTGTTATAAATGAGGCCACGGTAGCCAAGTGGTCGAGGTATCAGATCATGGCAGGTATGCCATTTCAAACCCAGTACCACTAAAGATCCGCCGTGTAGGGGAGCGATGCAGGTTAAATCTGTCGAGAGCTCAAATGTCACCCCGTTGGTGTGGTGTGGTAGTCAGGAGAAGGGGGTGCCAGCTTAGGTGTCGTCCTTGTCACTTGACCTTGGCTCAAAATTGCGAGGTCCGTCGCCGAAAGCCCTCGTGTAGCTGAACAGTGCGACGTTAATATTCACTCACTCAATCCCTCTGTTATAAATGAAAAAAGACTAAACATATACTATTTTCAGAAGACAGAATCCCAAATCCTTATCTTGAAACGGATTTATATAAATTTGAAACGGGTTAAAAGTTTGACCTACTTAGGATCAGTTATTTCCTCTGATAACGGAATATCTCATAAAATTCAGAATCGATTATACCTGCTAAATAAGGCCTTTTATGGACTGAGGTTTTTAAAATCTAAATTTCTTTCAAAAAACACAAAATTTTTAATTTACAAAATTCTTATTAGAAAACTTTTGACCAATGTATCTTAGACTTGGACAATAACAAAACTGGAAGGAAATCGACTGGTATCTTATGAGAGAAAAATACTTCGAAGTATACTTGGAGGTGTAAATATAATACTTGAAGGTATTCACAAAATATAAATTATATAATTACATTAATTATTTTACTTTTTAGAATACAAAATAATTATCTAAAATATCATTTAATATTTAGTAAACCTTTTTTTAAATAAATTTATTTAATTGTAAAAAAAAATTTAATTAATTTAAGAATTAAAACAAAAAAAATCGATCGCGCGGATTCGAACTGATGCCTATTGCGTGGTAAATGGGTACACTTAACCGACCATGCTGCTGCGTCGTAGGTAGAAATTAAAACTTAATTGTATAAAAGCTAAGCATGAATTTCGAAGGCTATTTTCTCCGAATTGACTGGCCGTTCTTCTGAATTACATTGAGGGTTGAACACCCTGAAAGAGTACTACTATTGCACAAAGTCTCCTCCCCAAATGAATTTCCTTAGTCATGCCCTCCCCTTGTGAGATGAGCAGACTCAGTGGAATCAGACTTTGGGATTATAAACGACAAAACTTGGAGAATAAAAGTAATCAAGAGGTCATTATGGAGGAATCTTCAAAGAAAGGCACTGAGCCACGTGGGGCTGTCTTGCCAGATATGATGAATAACACACACGGGTAAACAAAATGTAAGTTATAAAAAAAATACAAACTTATAAGCATTTTAATTTTGAAGGGTTTTAATATTCGAACATCTTGACCCTTTTGTCATTTGAAATTTTACCTAGATTCCACGAGAGTGAGTCGGAAAATAAGTTTCCACTGTTCTGAATTGTGTATGCAAGTCAAAAAGTATTTAGGGAGGGGAGAGATATACATTTATTTTAAAAAATGAAACGCCTGTTAGGCATTTCGTGGGAGGCTGTTTTATTGACGTAATCAGTTTAATGTCGAATATAATAGAGGTTACTGCTTTAAATAGAGCAAGAGCTCGTATTCCTCATGAAAAGGTGTGGAATTTTGGAATGTGACGTACCAACAGAGATTTCTCTTAACTGGGAATATAAATTATATGCAATCCACTTTTGCTGTTATACTGTTACGAAATAAAGCGAATCAATGAATTTTGAAACTTATATTTTTCGTTTTAATCAAATTTTCAAATTGTTCAGATAGCTCTCGTTTAAATTTATAAAATTCTTAAATGAAATATTTCTACACTAGTGCATCGCAAAATGGCACTATAGAAACTCTCCGAATAAGCTTTAAAAAAAATTTAAAGAATTTTTTTCTTTGTTTGCAAATTTTTTTTTTGCTTTGTTTTCAAAGCGAACATTAAATTGCAAAAAACATCTGGTTTCAGAAAAAAAGAATTACTAATTCATTCCATAAGGATGAAAAGTAATATTTATTCACTCTATATAAAATAAAATTGTGAACCTAGAATAAAGAAAAATCTCCTCTAACTAGATTTTATTGGCTTCTTTTTGCGTCATTTGAAGCAATTAAACATCTTTTTTCTTCCATTAAATTTGAAGCTTTTTTTCTTCGATGTAAAAAGTAATTAAGCTGACTTTTTCTTCTCTAGCTCTTATTTCATAACAGAATTTGCTTCTAAGAAGAAGAAGAAAAAAAGAATCGTCAGGATTAAATTTTTGAAGAATTTCGCTTCGAACAGCGGTGCACCAAACGATTTCTTAGTTTCCAATAAACACGAAATTAAAACTGCTTTTGTAATTGCTCTCAGGCAGTTTTTTTCTTCTAATATAAATGTACTTAACTAGTAACTTTACTATTCTCTGCTGACATAGCATTTTAAACGGAAAGAATTTTTATGGGCAGGTGTTTTCTTATAAAACTTTTTAATACAGAAAATTTTATAATGTTATTAAATTCTTATTCTTCAAGAACTATTTTTTTTTCTTTCATTTTGATTAAAATTTTAGAACGTAGGCTAATAATATTAATTTTTTTATGCATCATTAAATTTTTAATATAAGAATATGTGCTTGGAAATGGCACTATATCATTTTATATTAAAGTCTTATAACCATTTCCTCAGACTGCCAAATGCAATAACGATGTTTGATACCCATTTAACATGCTTTATCTTCAAAGTTCTCACTTGGCGTAGTGGTGCAAATCTGGAGCGAAAATAAAATTTAGGTATTCTTCTGTCATCTGACTTTGATAAATTATAAAATTTAAAAAATCCAGCATCTCATTGTGAATGGTTAATTATATGTGTTAAACCAATTATTATATAGCAACGTAGGTAATGTAATTTTACAAAAGCTATATGTAGAATTTCAAAAAATAGAAATTTATTTATCATATGTTTCTCAATTGACAGAATGATTTCAAATTTTCGAATAATAAAAAATTAAAACAATATTTTCAAATTAATTTTTACAAATTATGTTGAATATACAATTTTTTTTTTGGATTTGCATTTGTATGAACTTATAATGTATAAATTTAATTGATAATGTGTGCTTATAATTACTTAGATAAAGGGATAATCATTTAAGTAATTCAAAGCGTTTTGTGATTTACTAACTTGTTCCAGAGTTGCAAAAATTATGGAAGATTTAATGATTATTTCTATACTCTTTTTCTAAAGGGAAACATTCTCAAATTAAGCTTAAAAGGTTAGACTAGGGCACATCATATAAATTCTATCATATATATTAAAAAAAACACTTTTTATGTATATTCGACTCCTTCCCTCCGACATATCTCGAGATATCTGGAATTATTAGACATACTGACTTGAAATTTGGCAGGCATATTTTTTTCTTCCACTGAAAGTGGGTTTTATAGAATTGGACTTCCAGGAAGGGGGGGGGTTGCGAAGAAATTATAGGTGAATTTTTAAAATGGAAATGTCTTTAAATCCAGTCCTGGCTGTTTAATAATTTATGTGTCCGAAAATTAGGACTACACTTTAAAAAATAAATTTAAAATAAACTAAGATGTTCCATAAAGAAAAAGATTTAAGTTTCTTTTTGATTAAATGAAAATTAGATAGCGTAACGTCCACGTTTTTTAAACATCCTCTTTTTATCTGAAAAGCGCAAGTTGTAGCATAGTTTATCGAATTTAAATCTGCAACACATATACAGTGTAAATGGGGTACCATCACACTGGAATTTTGGAAGTGAGAAAAAGTTCCCCGGGTGATGGATGGAAAGAGGAAGTCCAATAATGTGGCCACCTAGAACTCTGGACATAACACCTTTGGACTTCTTGCAGGGATACGTGAAAAACATGGCTCACCCATCTTCATTTAGTGACACTGATGAAATGAAAAGTCAAATTAACAGTGGGCATTCAGATTGTTGATCCTGTAAGCTAGAAATCTCGTATAGATTCAATATTTTACTCTCAACTAATGGTGCGCACATTGAAATCGTACAATAAAGTTATGTGAAAAAATTTAATATGTTTCAATATATTTAGAATTTATCATTAAAAATTCCTTTTTTTTGTTTTGTTGATAATTTCTCGTACGATTTATATTTGCTAAATGCTTTTATAATTTTGTAATAAAGATTCTTAGCTTCACTTTTATCATTTCAAGCTCAAATAATACTCATGAATTGTAATGAATTATCGGAATGTATAATTATAAAACCTCTCCCTGTTTTCTTACCTATGTGTCTGCACGTTTCATTTTATTTTTGATTTAGCCTAGCATGGTTACAAAAAAAAATCGATGTAAATAATTCATAACATTATCTTCCGTGACAATTTTTCTTTTGTTTGAAATATATAATTTAATAAAGATTTAAACTTTTCCCACTATTTTGAACACTATTTAATGAATTGTATTTCGATTAATCGTTTTGAACTTTTTTTTTCCAATTTGCTTCAGATAAGTGCATTTCAAAATCTGCTTTTTTTTCTTTCAATCTTGATATGATCTTATGAATTATTTATACTCCGATGACTGTTTTGCACTCATTGTCGAAGACATAAAAATCGCTGAATCAGAAATAACACAATATATCATCATTTACATGTTTTAATGGCTGTGAGCTTTCACAGATGAGCTTTTGAAAACTTGTTCGTATTTGTAACAAGCTCTTGTAATTTCTTCTTTTATTTAGAATGCATCAGTTTATCAAATACAATGGAATTTTAAGAGCAATTATTCTTTCACTCGAAATTTTTTTCTAGGATTTTTTTAGTAATTCGATAATTTTTAATCTGTTTGCTACGTTAATATATTTTGTGTTTTCATTTCAATATGTTAATTTAGTTTCTATTTAAAACTTTATCTTTTAGAATATATGATGTGAATATTTAATTTGAATAATATTTGAGTTACTACTTCTGATGGTAATAAATTGGGTGAAAATATATGGCATGACCTTGCTGTTTATTTATGCACTACTTTTTTTTACCACATACGTAATGGCAGTAATTTTTGTTCTTAATTCTAAATATTTTAATTTTCAGTGATATCTTGCGATTGACCCAAAATAATTCAAAAAGCATTAACCTGAAAAACATGGAATCCAAAATTGGCTTTAAAAATTCCTGTTTGAATCGATTATATTTCGTAATAGAAGATAATTAATTCTCTATTACGAAGATAATTAATTCTCTTAGAATATTTAAGGATTTATAAAAAGCGCTTCATTAAACTTTTATAAATAAGTTGGTGAAAAGAATAAGTAATGAAATATAGTCCTTCTCCTCTAAAAGAAAATAATTATTTTACTAATAGTAAATATCTTGTCATATATCTAATCAAATCTGAAAATTAAATATTTTTGTGACAATTATATTTCGATGAATATTTTTGTGCTTTCAAGTTTGTTAATCAATATCGTCTGTGCATTCTACATTCTATTTCTTGTTCTCTGCAAGATCACAAACTTTATTCGGTCAATTACGAGAGCAAAAAAAGGAAAAGATAATAGAAAGTCGATTTTTTTTTAAAGAAAGAGAAAAGATAACAGGAATCTCCAATTTTAACTGCCATATTTTCTACTTTTCTTTACACTGATTTTGTTTTTGGTACGTGTAACTATATGAAATAATTTTTATAGTTCTTGTAAAACATTTAATTCTTGTAAAACATTTAATTTTTATAGTTCTTCATTAATTCTAAACATAAATTTGCTTTTTGTAAAAAAAAAAACCCAAAAAAGTATAACAGCATGAAGGAAATAAAAAAAATTTTAGAATCTATATTTTTTTTTTCTCGTGTGAATGGTCTTCAGAACATTGCATAATCCTATTATTTTTTCAAAAAATATTTTCGAAAGGAAACAACTGAGTATTCTTTAAAGTAATCTCCAAGAACCCTTTAGTTTTGCAATACTCCTTTAGCCTTATTTCTCATATTTTACTTTTTTTCCTTGATTGTGACCTAATATTCCAAGTTGATGCTCTTCGTTGTTGCCAACTTTTTCTCTTACAGAAACTTTCTCTTAAAAAGTACATATTTTTCAACAATAATAACGTACACAGGTATACAAAAAATGCATTTTATTTTTTAAAAAAACATGCACAAAATGAGAATTTTTTTATTTTTAGAATTTTCTTAATGAAATAATTTACTTGGACATATTTATCCAATTGTGAAATTCGAAATTTGTGCTAAGTCTTATACGAATATAACAACAAGTACAAGTTAGTTTTTAATTCAATGGAGAAATACATGTTTGTCTTTATCTTGAGACTTTTATGAATTTACCCCATTAAACATAATTCCTTGTATATTGCAACTAAATTTTGAAAACTATATAACGTGAATAATTAATAGCAAGTTATTTTATCTCATGTTTATTATTCTTTCTGGGTATTGCAGTCTAAAATTTATTTTTGACTATTTTTTGGTGGCTAAGCTGTAAAATATCTTTTGCTATTCTATTATGTAATAAATTTCGGAAGAACTGCGCATCTTTATGCACTTATTGTTCAAATGTGCTTAGGATGTAATGAATGTTTTTCGCAACATTATTTGTTTTAATAATCTTTTTTAAATCTAATACATTATTATTTATAGCAATTACGTGCGATTGATTTTTATGTTTTACGTGCATTTGACTTAATTGATAATTACGAAGTCCATTAAAATAAGCAAAGAGTTCTTGATCTCGATTACTAAGTTAATGTACCAGAAATTAATTAATCATAAAATTAAAAGAAAATAGTTATATTACTCTGCGAATGCATAGGAATTTTTTTTCCCTTTTATATTTGCTTACATCGTATTAGAAATGCACAGCACGCTATTATGGAATGTTTTTTTACCGCCTTTTTTTCTCTCTCTCTCCCTAATTTGCTTTATCTCTGAGAATCTTCTGACATGCGAATTTTCTGTTTAATCGATTTACTATGTTAGTTCAAGATAATCGATATTTTCTTTAATTAACGAAGTCAATGAACTAAACCACATCGAAATTCTACCGGCGACCTTTTCCAGTCGTGGAAGAAGAGATTATTATCATTTAGTGTTGCAAATATATTTCTGCAATGGATGTCAACTTTTGCTCAGCAGATGGAACTAAAAATAGGATTTATTACAGTTATTAAAAATTAACGAGAGGTTTTGAAACCTCGAAGTGTATTTCTAATCGAATGGCTTTGGCCTTGACAGTGGGCGTTATAAAAAGCTTAAGGCTAACTCGCAGCAGATTCATCATTGAAGCGTAAAACCCATTGGGCAGAACGTACGACAGCATTAATAGTATTGAAGTCTGATGACTAAACCATAAGAAACCTTGAATTAAATTAATAGATAGGCTATTTTGGGTGGAAAAGGAGTGGTCCGAGTTGTATCAATTTCCAGGAGCGCTTTATTATTTCATTCATTCATAATGTTACTTTCCTATCGTATTTTGTAAGAATGTAATGAAACAGCTTAGAGTTTAGTGTTATAATAGTATTGTACTTAAAAACCCTGATAACCATTTAAACTCAATATATAATGGTATGAAAGGCGTTATTTAAAAGAGAACCCAACTGTAAAAATATAAATTTCTAGATTTCCTTTGTTGTATCTATAAATTGAAATTTTCTATTGAATATTTCATCTTTCTCAAAAAATATCGAAAACAAAATTTTAGTATACAAATTTGAAAAGTGATGAGTGGAACAATTTATTGATACTAAGATAAGAGCCACTTCGGTGGCTAAAATATAAACATGATCAAATGACAAGCTCGGCAACTAATCCAGCACTCCATTTTACTACTTTCAAACGCAGCGTGTTTTGTTGTAAATGTTAAGTTTTGCAGAGAATAGTTCTAGCCACCTAGAGACGTTTTATACCGTCAACCAATTTCGCTTAACGAAAAGACATCACCTAAAAATGTCGCCATTGTTATTTTTCTGTGTTCAAAAATGCACGGGAACGGTTTCCATTATTGGCTGTGTATTGTGGCCTTTGGCGACGTCTTTTGATTTGACATTAGTCGACAGTATAATACATAAATATTATTATTACCCGATTCAAAAAAAATTAATTTGCTTAATACACTTTTAACTTCATTGTTGTGGAAAGCAGACATGAATGATTACATAAATGGTTACCTAAAGAACTGACCTATTTATTGATCGATAAAACAATGACCCCTTTGGTGGTTGATAATGAAGAATTTTTTATTTGCATATATTTAAATGGTTATTTTATCGGGACTTACGTATACCGTCGAACAATTTCTTCAATTCAATAGACGTCGCCAAATGCCGCAATACGGAGAAAATAATGGAAAAACATTCCCGCGCAAATTCGAAAACGATTGTAACAAAAACCATTTAATTTGATTCATTATAAATCGAAATTCATTCGATGCTGGTTTTTTAAAATGGCCTTCAGAAGTTAAAAGCTTCGTCAAAACTTCGAGTATGGTTGAAACGTCAAAATCCCTGAGTATTATATGATCAGCAGTTAGTCGACACGCCATATTTACCCAGGAAGCAAATGTGATTTATATGAAAAAAAAATATGTAAATTATTTCTACAGTGAATTAAAATAAATGCAATGAGTTTCCAACTGTGCTGAACTTCAAATCTTGTCATGTTTTCATGCTCATATAATAGAACAGAAAATTGAGGTTTTTGATAAAATTAAATATTAAAATGTTTACATTTTATAATTGTATGGGCACTGCCCTTTGCCTTAAAAAATAAATCTTCGAGTTCTAATCACATTTTAAGTGTTACGCACTTACCAAGTGTTCACTAGAATGCTCTAGGTTCATTCATTAGATTGGTAAATAAATATGATTATTAAAAAAAAGTAATGTCATTGAATAACGATACAATTTTGAAAAAATATTTAATTCACTTTATATGCTCTCTGATCTGTTACAGCAATTCCTTTGAAGTGATCCACACTTACGTATCACATACCGGCGATCAATTTCACCAAAAAAAAAGACGTCGCCGTTTCAAAAAATTTCACCAAACGCTGCTATCGTTATTGTGTTCGAACATGAGCAGGAATGGTTTCCACAATTGGCAGCATATTACGGCATTTGCTGATGGGTTTTGAATTGAAGAAATTGTTCGACTGTATAATACCTAATTACCAAATCTCACTCCAATATTCCTTTGGATTCTTATTGTTTAGTGACAGGTTACTACTTGCAGGTTAGGATTCAAGTATGGCATTATTTTTTTAGAACTACTGGTGAGGATTCCTTACAAAGTAAGATACATTTTTCAAAAATGTAACAAAATTTTGTATGTCTTGGAGAACTTTAAGAAGTAAGCACTCTAAACCTATTTATGTAAGTTTGTGTAACTGAATTCGCACTGCTGCTTATGAGGATTTGAGAACTTTGGTTCTATTTCATATTCATCAATTTTATTATTTTATACGACTGATTTTTTTTGTTGGAACAAAACCACCTACCACACACACACAAAGTTCATAACCTTACTATTAAGGATTCTCTAAGCTATCAACATTTAATTTTGTTCTAAATGTTGATCGCTTAGAGATTGCTTTCATCTAAGTTCCATTACATTTAATTTTGAAGATATGTAAGGAGATACTTCCAATTGAAACTAATTTTTTCCGAAATTAATTCTATTAACGCATTCTACCAAATAAAGTGTAATGTAAAAATATGTTTTGCATTACACATTATTTGGGAGAATTTTTTGATAAAGAGCTGTATTGTGTGTCTAGCTCAAGTGTTTAAATTCCACACAAACCAGTGTTCCATACATAATCGACAAACGAATTGAAACACTTAGTTTCAAAAATACTAAATAAGTGAAAAGTGTTTAAAGTTTCTCTCTCTTAATGCATGAATTGTATTATTGAATCTAACATCGTACAATAGAATAATAATGAAAAAAACATCCATTTTAATCGTATGGTAATGAAGTTGAGTTTCACCTATTTCCCTTGACCAAGTTGTTTTAAAACTCAGAAAACGGAATTTTTATTTATGTTTACTGAACTCAACAGAGCCTTGACCTGTGAAAAGAGAAACGTTTCTAGTTATTGTTCAGTGAATTCTTGTTTCGCTTAACTATCTTTACACAGAATAAATAACACTTCATGGCTTGTGCATATATTTTTTATGACCAAACACAATAAAGACAATATCCTTATATGTAAAATTAGAATATTTCATGTGAAGCCATGGTAGACTGATTTTTCTGATTATGAACTTCACGTTCGCTATGTTCTACACTGGTGTCCAAAAGTTAAGAATAAATCGTAAAATACGAAAAACATGGAGTAAATATTCGTAAAATTATTCCAAATTTCTTGCGGATATTAATAGGGTGAAGAAAAAACATTGGGTTTATGCAAAACTTTTCAGTCGACTACGTCCTGCGCGAAACACCGGCGCATGTCGGAACGCGGAGAAACCGATTCACGCAGCATAGGCAGTTCAGACAAGTTTCGTGCAACTGCTGTGTGAAGGAACGTTCTTAACCATCAAACAAGGTGAATGATGGCACAAAGACGCCAATTGGACATGTTTACGAAAGGAAGAATCGTTGGAATGCTGAAATCCTCACGATCACAAACCGAAGTGTCTCGAATTCTGAATGGGAACCAGTCTGTGATCTCAAGACTGTGGCAGAGGTATCAAAGAACGGGAGATGTTACCCGACAACCAGTATCAGGTCGACCAAGAGTCATAACTCCTCGCCAAGACGATATCTGGTAATAAGTGTGCGACGTCAGAGGGGCAGTACTGCCCGAGCACTGGGTTCGAAGCTCACAGTCGCCACAGGAATACGAATTTCGAGACAAACTGTTTACAGGAGACTCAATCGTGCTGGCCTGTATGCCAGAAGACCAGCAGTTTGCATTTCCCTCACGTTTGCGCATAAACGCGCTCGTTTGAACTGGAGTTTGAAACATCAACATTGGAGTGTGGGAGAGTGGGCCAATGTGATGTTCAGTGACGAGTCCCGGTTTAGTCTGAGTAGTGTTTCTCGGAGGGTAACGATATGGAGAGAACGTGGAACACGTTTTGAACCAAGAAACATAACGGAAAGATATCATTTTCCATCAAGGGGAGTAATGGTATGGGCAGGTATCATGATGGACGGCCGCACAGACCTCCATTTCTTTGACATGGGGTCTGTAACTGCTCAAAGATACAGAGACGATGTTTTGAGACTTATGTTTGCTTTTTTCGAGATGCTGTCGGTCCTGACTTCATATTCGTGGATGATAATGGTCTATGTCACCGAGCGGTGATGATTGATGACTTCCTTAAAACGGAAAACAATCCAGCGCATGTCATGGCTTGCGAACTCCCCTGATTTAAATCCTATCGAGCATGTATGGGATATGCTCGGGAGACAAATTACAGCCCTTTCGCACCCACCAAGCTCCATTACAGAACTGAAGAGAGCCCTCCAAGAAGCCTGGAACCGTTTGAGCCCACAACTCATTCATCATCTCATAGCAAGTATGGTAAATCGCTGTGCAGCGGGCCTGGCTGTCAGAGGTGACCACATGCCTTATTAAACTGCAGCATCAGTATTTTATTTAATGTTTTCTTTCATTTTTTCTTTAAAGTGTGAATCCTTGCTATGCTCAGTTTTCTTTCAAACTGCTACTTTGGATGATAAAATTATTATTATTCTTTGATTTGCTTCCTTATTTTATAACCATTTTACTCTCGCATAACACGTTTCCCGCCATTCTGATTTACAGTTCCTTCTTTATTCACATAATTATCAATTATGCTTAACTTTTGGACACCAGTGTAGTACAGGGATTCCCAACGGGATCCAGGTAGACTTCTTGGGGGATCTATGGTAAGCAGTTTTGTTCCACGTACTTAGAATGTCAAGGTATATAAAAAAAAACTATTCAACCACTCTTTTAATTTTATGTTAATATTCATAATAGTCCTCGTATTGATTTGAAGTACGACGTTAATAAAACTCGCCTTTAAAAGGAGGTCGAAGTTGAAAATTTTGGGGAACATCTGTGGTGTGGCAAAATAGGGAGTTTGAATCGCCGTTCCATCAAATATCCACATTGGATTTAGGGGAATTGATTTGACTTTGAATTGAAGTGCGTTCGAATCTAAATGCCATGCAGGTTAGGAAAAGTAATGATTGAATCTTGTGGTGCTCTCCGGGTTTTATCTTTTGCACGGGATTTACTACTCTAATGTACGCAACTGATCAGAGACGTCTTAAGGCATGGACCAACTGGGCCCAAGGCCTCGGCCACAATGAGGACCTCGTCTCGTTCTTGATTCAGCCTTCATAAGATCATAATTCGCATAATTTCAACGATCAAATGTTTTTTCCGGTTGTATTCTCCGAAAAACTGGGAATTTTGGACGATATGTCAACTGGCTAATGTGATGACCGTGGTCCATGTATAGGCTTAGTCCTACCACCGTATATCTTTATTTACTCATTCAGTCAAAGGGCAGCAGTCGATCGAGCTGGTTTGTGCGATTGTAACATGCACATTTATTAGTTTCGGGTTATTGTACGAGTACTTGATAACGTATGTTATGTACTATCTACTTTAAGAGTCATAGGTGGGGCCTGCATTTGTGTAGGAACCCAGGCCCCGCTTTTACGTTTAGGTCCAGGACCTTAAGAAGTCTTAAGACGTCATTGCAACTGATCATTCTTTTTCCCCATGGTGTGCATTGTATTTGGTAAATACTGATGATCCACCTTGGGTACCGAGATCTTTATTTTCTCCTTGTCATTCGTCACCTTCCTTTCTTTCATATAGGATCCAAAACAATCAAAGAGTAGCAGAAATGTCCTTGAATACTTTCAGATAGATACAGGTAAAATGAATAGTAATTGTAATACTAATGAACGGTATCGGTTGTCATTAACCATCATAGACCGCCATCAGAGTGTTTCTATGTGAAGGTTAATGATATCTCATGATCATTAACTGTTACTTTGTTGCAGAATATAACTCAAACTTCTGCTACAAATATTACTCTTGATCAGAAAAATAGTGCAGTAAAAAAATAATAATTGGCACAATGCCGTAAATGGAAACAGTTTGAATGAATCCACAGAAGAAAATTTGAGGTTTAGGGTTACACTAGGTATAAAATAATTTAATTATGGATTGAGTCACCTACGCATCATATGCAGTGGCGTAACGCACACTCCCGCAACACCCGCATTGCGAGGGCAAGGTCTGATTGATGCCAAGTACGTATCCTTTGTGAGATCCGTCTTGGGGCGCAAGTCCTGACTTTTCAGGGGGGCCCTAACATTCTCAGTTATGCCACTGATCATAAGACATTGTGCATGAGAGTGACAGTGTTTTAGGAGTATGTTTTTATGAATAAGCCTTTAAAATTACGATAGTTCCATTTTAAGAGAATTTTCGATTAATCAAATATGATTTCATAAACTGTTTCAGTAATAATAAGCTCGAAAATGTATAAAAAATTCACCAAATTTAAATACTTTGAATATTTATCAATACATATTGACAAGAATATATTTGTTTTATTAACGTTTGCTGCGGAAGAATATTTCCTTTCAGATTATTAAATGTTATTAATACCAAATGGTTAATTATCCAATGAGCTGTGAACAGAACTCAGTAGTGCAACAGCCCATGAGGCTTCAAGGCCTATTGTGCCTATCCTCTACCTTAGACGCTGGGTGCATGTGCAGATGTTTCGGTCAAGTAGTCAGTCTGTCGCTACACCCCCAGTGTTCTGTTCCCAAGCAAGCTTGGTACTCTTTTATCGACCCATTGAAGGTATGAAAGGCTGAGTCGACCTTACCCAGCTCAGGATTTGAACCCCGCACCTTTAGCGGGGAAGCGCGATACACTACCACTCAGCCACAGGGCTTCACTGCATAACTACCATTGTATAAAACACTTCACTCCATGGAAATGTATTCCTTAACGAGAATAATTTCTTTCCTTTTGTTATTAATATTTCCATACTTTTCTTATTCATTTCGCATTAATTCGGGTTAGAAACCTCGATTAAAATTAAAGTGTTATTCGACTTAATAGTCATTTCTTTTGAATAAAAATAATTGTTTATACAGGATCACTTTAATTTTCATCTATCTGGCCTGAATTTTAAAAAATATATACAATCTTCATTTTTTTTTATGAAAGAAAATATTTTTAATTTTATTTTTATTACATATTTGAACTTTCTGATGACTACTTAAAAGTTAAAAAAAATGTTAATATGTAGACTTTTCTTAAGATACATAAAAATTACGTTAAAAATAAAATATAATATAGCACACAATCAAAGTGTCACTATTTAATAATAATAGACCATTCATCGTTTATTTTCAATTTTTTTTTATCATATCGAAACATAAAATCGAGAATTAAGTTGGTATTCATTAATTTTTTAACTAAATTTTTCATCCTGAAATATGGCAGTGGTACCCTAAAGGTCACGAACTCGTGGAGGGGCCGTGGTATCCTAGTGGTTAAGGTAATGGACTCGTGGCTGGCGTGTCATGAGTTTGAGCCTAGTACCTCTGAAGACCCACTGTGTAGGGAAGCGATGCTAAATCTATCGAGAGCTCAAAAGTCCTCCCGTTGGTGTAGTGTGGCAGTTAAGACAGGGAATGCCAGCTCAAGTGTCGTCCTCTTCACTTGACCATGGTTCAAAATTACGACGTCCGTCGCCATAAGCCGTCGTGTTGCTGAACATTATGACGTTAATATTCACTCATAAACTCCTCGTGGCCGGTGTACCATGAGTTCGAGCCTGGTATCACTAAAGACACTTTGTGTAGAAGGGCTGATGCGCGTGGTAAATTTGTCGAAGTTCAAAGTCCTCCCATAAGCGTGGTGTGGAATTTCGGAAAGGAAGTGACAGCTCAAATGTCCTCGTTACTTGACCATGATTCAAAAATACGAGGTTCGTTGCCAATTCCCCTCGTGTTGCTTCATAGTGCGACGCAAAATCATTCACACACTCTCTCGCATCCTAACATAATGCATGTTCTCATATATTCTATATATTTTAAGGCAGATTCTCCCTGATATGAGTGAATTACCAGAATCCAAGTATCATATATTCGCGAACTATACAGATTTATAAATATATTTTCTTCCTAAATTATAGACATTGCTGGTCTGTAACGCGCAATTAGAAATCCAATTAATCACGTAGTTCTTACTCACTGATTGGATTATCTTAAATTAACGTCACTTTCGTGCTAGCTCTTCGAGGGCTGTTTACAGCGGAACTCAATATTTATAACTTCATTTAAGTAATGAGGACGTCCAAGTATTTCATTCTCCTAATCCCCATACCATAGGTCAAGGGTCGACAAGCCGCCCACCTTTAAACTTCTCCTTTGGATCATCAAAAAATTACGTCTGCTGAAAATTGTTTCCCCTTCTCGTTTTTCTGTGAAATTATCTATTGAAAAAAATTTCCCGCATTTGTACGATATTTAAACATTTGATTGGCTTAAGACAGTTATGTATCTATTAAATTGCTTTCTATTATCGTACACAACGTCTACTTTTTGCTTACATGATTTCGGGAGCAGTCATGAAAGAGCAAGATATACATTAGTGCCCCTAACAGAAGAGACAAAAATGCGTTTTGTGTTTGATGGTATACTTAAGGGTTAATAGAAAGAGTGCTATCGTGACTTTTTTATGCCAGGACGATCAAAGTAATTTTAGTTATTAGTGAACATTATTAGTGGCATGAAATTCCAGAATAAGACCCTTACAGTATCATTGGTAGAGAAATTTGCTTACGGAAGTTTGAATATTTGATTCCCAACATTATAATATTTTGACAATAGTCCTTCTATCATCGAGTCTCAGAAATTAGAATATATTCCATTGTTTTTTGCAGGAATGGAAAATGTTACTTTGTGTAAAACTTCATTTAAATATTATAAAACAGGGGTCGGCAACCTATGGCATGCGTATCACATTAGGCACGCGGTAGCCTATTGGTTTTGGTTACGAGGTCGGGGCTGGCGTCTCGTAGGTTTCATCTGGTACCATTGAAGATCTGCCTTGTAGAAGGAACTGAAGCACGTTAAAACTGGAAAGCTCAAAGTCTTCCCATTGACGGGATATGATAGTTTGCAGAGGGGGTGTCAGCTCAGGTGTCGTTCTCTTCATTTGACAGAGCATTCAAAATTACTATTTCATTCTCCAGTAATCCTCGTTTTGCTTTATACAGCGACGTTAATATTACTCTCATTCACTCCCTCCACACAAGTGGGAAGGAATCATAGTCGCCTTTTTTTTCTGCCGAGTCATGAGTTCGAGTCCTTAGAGCCCTAAAGACCCTCAATATAAAAGAGCTGATGCGCGTTAAACCTGTCAAGGCTCAAAGTTCTTGCGTTGGCATGGTGTGGATGATTGAAAGATGAGGTACCAGCTTAGATGTGAGCTTCGTCATTTGACCGAGACTCGAAATTAAAATCGGTTGAAGCTGAAGGCATAGAAAATATTGGCATTTTTTTTAAAAAAATCAACTGAAAATAAAACTACATAAAACAATATTTTTAAGGAGTACTACATTATAAAAGAATAATTTTTACAATTTTTTTACAGTGATTGTATTTTTTTAGTAAATGTATGAAGTTGGGGTTTAGGTGAGGGGAACCCAGGGCACCTGCCTAGTGCGCCCACCTTTTAAATCTGTTTCTGATTGCTATTCATTGAGATCTCGACTAAAACTTTTAGGCTACAACTATTCCTCTCTACATTTTGAAAGAGACTTTTAGAATTATTCATAATATTTTTAAAATAATTTGTGAAAGTTATAAGGAAAAGTATTCAATTAAGTATAAACTGAATGTAAACATTCGTAAATTGTAATTTCTCTTTTTAAGAAAATGATACTCCCAGAAGTAGTTTTCGAAGAAATGTATTTCTCTTTGAACAATAACACGAATTTAAAGCGTCATTATTTTTGAAGAATACAATATACGACTCATACTTTGAAAAACGAGGTTTGTTAAAAAAAAATAAACAATACATTTGGACATCTTTTGTATTCTGTCCTTGTAATTCAAATAAACTGAATAAAAATGAAACGTTTCTCGAATTCAGTACGAATTAACTTTCACCTTTTCCATTTCAACTAAGAATCGTAGGTCAGAACCTCCTTTTTAATATTCATTCCCAAACTGTCTGCTGACGCGAATGCAAAACTCAATTGTATTAGATTTCAAAACCGTATCCTTGCATTGTGTGTTGGAAAGATATATTGTAGCTTTGAGAATAAACAGTTCAAATTCATACATATGCAGAGATGGATACAACTTCTTAGTCTGCGTATATTTTTTTATTCTAATGTCAGATGGGTAGACGCTGTTTTTAAGCTTCAGAATTCAAGCTGTTGGCAGAATATTCGAAACATTTCTATGAGAGGGAAAATGTCCTAATATTAAAAAGAGCGTGGAATTCCAAATGCTCAAATTTCTATTTGGGAGAGTTCTTAAAATTCAATTCGAATAATATTTAATGTGCTTATATCATAACTTTTTGAGAATTGACAGTTTTTCTGTCGGTTTTATTTGCAATTATAGGCAAAAGTGAAAGCGCACTTTTCATTTTCTCGAAAAAAGAGGCAAAAAATTTACTATTTTATTGAAAACTAATATTATGTACGTAATCGTCAGAATATTCTAAAGAATTACAACAAGATTTGAAGTTTAAACTACTACTAAAATAAATTTACAAAAAGAAATAGAACTTTTCAACTGTTCAAAATGAAAGACAACAGTGAAAGCACAGTAATTAAAACATCAGAATAAAATGTGTTCAATATTTTGAGGCGAATTCTCTGTTTCTGTTAACAGCTTTAAGCCTATTTAACATGGATTTCACCCGATTTTTTCGTTGGATGAGGAGAAATTTTCTCCCATTTTTCTAGAAGAAGCCTTTTCTCAAATGGTCCACGTTCAGTACACCCTGTTTTCTTGTTGCCAAGTATTTTTGATAAATGTTGATGCGGATTTAAGTCAGGAGATTGGAGTTTGAAAATGTCTGACATATGATAGAACAAATACAGACAGACAATGAATGCGGTATATTTGGGATCATTGTCCTGGTGGAAGAAGTTGTTGTATGGATGAAGCTTAAGAATACTTTGTTGAAAATTGTGCTCAACCATTGTGAGAAGAATTTACAAGAGGGATTCCCTACTCGTCATCACAGATTTCGCTCAAATTTATAGAATACGTAGGGCTTGGCTAGAAATTAA
Source organism: Trichonephila clavata (assembly GCA_019973975.1). Lineage (NCBI taxonomy): Eukaryota > Metazoa > Arthropoda > Arachnida > Araneae > Nephilidae > Trichonephila > Trichonephila clavata. The sequence goes on along the minus strand of BMAO01018155.1, from coordinate 198,125 downwards.
AGTACCCATAGTAGGAACTCCAGATGGCCAAGCGTATATAAAATAAAAATATTTCATACCTTATGAACAATTTACTTTACACTACAAGCCGAGTACGAGTTGGCATAGTAGTAAGAACTCGAACTCGGACTCGTAATATGATGGTCGTGGGTTCAATTCCCAGTGTGTAGACTTTTTTTTTGTTTTTCTCAATTTTATATGATTTATTTTCCAACTAAGCAAAGAAGTTAATAATTTATTTTATTTATTTATTCATTTATTTACATACAAAAGGCATAGAAAAGGTAAAAAATTGGGATTTTGAACTTTTCAACAAGGAATTGTAATTAAAACGTATACAAAAAAATTTTTGTACTTGAAAATTCAAAATTTACTGACATTTGATTTATAATTTTATTTTGATGATTTATTATTTTATTTTGATGAAAATGAATAACATAAAAGTTTGATAAAAAGAGAGAAATATTGACATTGGGAATACACACTGGGAATTGAACCCACGACCATCGTATTACGAGTCCGAGTTCTTACCGCTTATTCTTAATTATTTAAATTGCTTTCTTCGAAGACTTTAATGTAAATAGATTAACTTATTTTCCCTGCCGAAAGCATATCATACAGTTTGTACTAAATTCAATAAATAAACTGTATGCTTCACGTATTCTTTAAACATGTTATTACTACAAAATATAAGAGTATGTATATATACAGCAGACTGATACAAACTGTGCAACAAATGTAGTATTATTTAAAAGTCAAACAGACGAAATCATGAGTTCGTCGAACTCATTGCATGAGTATAAGATTATCATATTGAAACGGTATGAATAAAAAGCCTTTAAATGTTCAGCCATTGAACCTCAACTTTCGAAAATTCTTCTTTCTAGTAATAATATTTATTTTATACCTCAGAGGAAGAGAGAGAGAGAGTTGTATTTGCGCTTTGAGTGTTAATCTCTAAATCAGATCTTTTCGTAGATAATTGCAAATCATCATTTTCTATTTCTTATTAACGTTTTGCTTTCAAATTATATATTAGAGATATCTTTTAACATATAATACATGCTTATCAATCCAACCTATTTGAATTTTCTTATACTTTTCACTTTGAAATTGCTTTGCTTTGAGAATGAAATGATAAATTAAGTTAAAACCCTTAGTAAGAATAAATTAGTCTTTTTTTTTTTTAAAAACTGAAAAACACGCTTTTCAGTTCGATTAACTATAAAAGCGTGTTTTTTAAATTGTAATTTATTTCATTTTTCAATTCGATCTACAATAAAAGCATTTTTTTAAAAAATTTTTAGACCTCATTTATTTTATTTGTTGTATTTATATTACCATGAACATTTTCGCTTTAGGGTTGTAAATTAATCTTCTAGTCGCCAAATCAGGAAATAGGATTTGGAATTAGTCGCCAAATCTGGAAATGGGAAAATCGTTAATCCTGATGATCCTAATCAGGACATTGGAACAAATTATTGCATTGCCATCGGTCCTTGACGAGTGCGCAAAATTTCGAATTAATCTGACCTTTTAAAATGGGTAAAAATAGAGTTCAAAGATTCCATTACATACAGGTGAAGCTAATAAAAGTGTGTTAAAATAGCATTTTTTAATCTATAGAATAATATATCATAAGTTTCACCTTAAGAGAGAAATCTAAAATGATGATTGAAATCATTTTGGTTAATTTTCATTCCATTCTTTTATTTTCTTCTCTTAATGGCCTCAGTTCAAAAAATAAAGGTATTACACATGTGCATTTCAGATTTCCTTCACTTTATGAGACGAATATATCTTAAACTAAAAAAATGCAGTTTGTAAGTGTAGGTGAGCGTTCTACGCGGATTATACGTAAAGTAATTTAAACTTTATTATTTATGACTTTAAGGTGAAAATCATAAAGTAGTGTGAAATTAGACATTGTTTTGTACGTCATATGATATCATACACATAAGTTTATAGTTACAAAGATAACTCGAAACCTTAAGATCATCGCGATATTTGCTATTGAGTTCGAGAACCTTAAGGACAAACCGCTTCTTCAACCGCAAGTTGGGTATTCACACTTTCTCTCTTAGCTTCCAAGCCGGGAGGCGCCCCCCGCCGCCTTCTTCCGGGAAAACATTAATAAGCTCAAAGACACATGAAAGTTCTACAAAAATTAGTTTTCGTAACATATATATAAATAAAGTTTACATAATTTTAATGTAGCACACATTAAGTTTTATACTCCACTATAACTTCGATATAAGCACTTCTTTAATTGCAAACTTATTTCGGAAATTGAATGATACTACTAGAAAGGCATCAAATTATGATTGTTATAGAGGATTGGAGTAATAAGCTTTTATAGTTTACCCCCCCCCCCCTCCCGGTAATCTGGACTGACCTTAATTTGAATCAACAATTGTCCAAAATTCCATCCCACAGGCTACAAATAAACTGACTTCAACATTTTTTTTTAAAAATGGAAGGAAAGAGTCAAGTTTATATCATTTCTGACGACGTGATGATATTGAGAACACTTCTAGAATTATAATATTTTTTGGAAAAAAAAATATTACACAGATGCTAATCTAGTTTTAAAATTCGATGCTAGTTATAGAATTCAAAGTTCTATATTAAATGGGTATATTAGGATGGAGAGTAAAATATATTATGTCAATTTATTTTAAATAAAATTATTAGCTTCTATTCCATGATTCTGAGTGGCCGCGGTAGCCTAGTGGTCAAGGTAACGGACTCGTGGCTGGCGTGTCATGAGTTCGAGCCTATTAAAGCTGAAGACCCTTCATGTAGGAGAGTGATGCATTTTAAATCTGTCGATGCTCAAACGTCCTACCGTTGGTGTGGAAGTTAGGAGAGAGGGGGTGCCAGCTCAGGTGTCGTCCTCCTCTCTTGACAGTGGCTCAAAATTATGAGGTCCGTCACCAACAGCTTTCAAGCAGCTAAATAGTGCGACGTTAATATTCACTCACTTCCTGATTTTGAATCACAACTGATAAAATAGATTTGATTCAACGCATGTGATTAAGATGCCGTATATTCCGGCGTATAACGCGACCTATACTTTCAAACTACATTTTTTAATTTTTAGGTGTATTTGCCGTATAACGCATGCCTTCTCCCCCCGAAGAAACCTGAAATATGTATCTCTTGTCAAACACTATTCTCATAAAAACAGAGCATGAAGTGCGTCCACCGTAGTACTTTTCTGCCTAGCGTTCAGTACAACCTTAAAATCCATGGTCATGTTTAAAGGAAACCCTATGCCGAAATTTAATTTCCCGAAAGGGGTTTTCATTCATGTGCACAAACAAGGAGGATTGATGGACGAAAACGGTGTCAAATTGAGGATTAGAAATGTTTGACGAAAGCGATCATGTGTCTTAAAGAATTCAGAAAGTCTTTTAGTGTGGGACATGTTTCAGATCCCATCTGACGAATAACACGAAGAAACTGCTGACAGAGTCAACACAGAAATGGCAGTTATTCCAAGCGGATGAACGCCATTTTATTTGCCTTTAGATGGGTGTATCAATAAACCATTCAAAGCAGATTTAAACTGGCGGTGGAATATGTGAATGTTTGAAAGTGAAAACACATTTGCCAAAATAATTCAATTTTTATATTCTCATCTTTTTCTTAAGCTATCATTTTTTTGTATCCTTTGTATAAGGCGCACCCGTAAATTTCGATCTTACTTTTTGTGTGAAAAGGGCGTGTTACACGCCGGAATATACGGTATTAAAAAAGTCACTCTTAAAAAAAATGTGCAAGAAAGTCTCATTATTTTACTAGTTAATTCTGATTGACGAGTATACACGTCATGGAGGTAGCAGGATTTTGTGAATTGACGAGTATACTCGTCATGGAGGTAGCAGGATTTTGTGCATTGACGAGTATACTCGTCAAGCGTAAGATGTAGTGACCATTGGCTATTCAAATTGTAACTTTTGAGGAAAAACAAAACATACTGAAATTTCAAGATGTTTATAATATAGCCAAACCGGAGAAAAACAATTAAATAAAATATAAAAAATATAAGATAAATTCATGCGTTTCTGTATGCACCAACTGAAACAGTGTTTAAGTTCGCATAACGAATTTATTTATGTGCGATGACAATGGTTTTTAGATGTTAGCCTAAAACAGAAGTTCTCAAACTTTTTTTTGTCTCGTAGACCCCTTGCCGTGTTTTTCGGTTTCTAGTAGACCCGTGCCTAATTAACATTAAATGTTTGCAAATTTATCAACTTAAATGTCTTTTTGATAGTTGGTGCTACTACTTTAAAAGAATTAAATTTCTAATTGTAATGAAGTACAGCTTTTAAAACTTAAGAAGCGCATGTTAATGAGTAAAAATTAAAATCAAATTTATACATAAAATAACTTATATAAAGTAACTGATCAACAAAAACAAATGTTTTAAAATGGGAGGGATGAATCTAAAGTTTCAATGACAAATTTTTAACATTTAGCATCAATCTTATCAGGTCGAACCTTAATCCCCTCTTTCTTTCTTTCTTTTCGAGATTTGCAAACTCCCTCTCGCAAGTAAAAGCAATTAAAAACTTTCTCACGATATTCCATAATTTGCGACCAATATCAGGTATGCCTTTTTATAGAAAAAATTGCTGATATTCGTTTCTAAACTTTTTTTTAAAATCTTCGTTAGGACCTATTTTGATCAGTTCCTTTTGTAATATGACATTTTTTTTTCAAAGTGACTATATGAAATCATTGTCTACTCTCTCTGTGCTGTTTTTATTGCTATACAAAAAGCAATCTCAAACCTAGTTTAAAAATCTGAGTAAGGGCATTTAAATGTTGAATGTAGGTTAAAATGTTCTGACGTACAGTCTTTGACAAATTGTGAAAATTCGCGACGTCCAATATTATACTTCTTTTTTTTAAAAAAAAGATTAAAATCATGATCTGGTTTAATGAGAACCACTATCATAGACCCCCATTTACACCTCATGGACCCCCAAATTACTCTTTTGCAAGTGTGGACCCCTTGCAGGCCATCATAGACCCCTGGGGGTCTATATAGACCACTTTGGGAATCTCTGGCCTAGAGGAGCAAAGGCAAAATCGAAAAATTGGCTTATAATAGGATTCTTTCAGGTTTGGTCAGGCATGGGACAAATGCGTTTTTCGAGTAATATGTATGTAAATATATATATATATACTTTCATGTTAAAAAAAACCAAATAAATAGGTATTAAGGAAACTGACAATTTTTTATAAAATAATCCCATCTTTTTGATCCAATCCTTAAACAACGACACTGTTGATTGTCAAGTATACTCGTCCTTACTCAATTTCAGTGACACAAAGTTGCGCGCTCTCAAACGGCGGCGCCACATTTAACTGGTTAAGTAAATTTATTCTGTTAAGTACTTTTTGACATCTTATCATATATGAATCGATTTGCCTTTTCAGTTTAAGTTAATATCAACACCTTTTTCCTCTTCTAAGTTATTGAAGTATCCTTGAACAATTTAATTACTTCAAATTTCACTTAGCTCGTGTGACTTTTCCAAAACGATGTCGTGGAAATGTTTGATCATGTCAAGAAAAATAAGTGGCGATGTCATTCAAAGTAAAATCCTTTGATAAGAAGAAATGATTATTTTCCAACGGCTAGCATGCTTCGTTTTGGAACAATTTCCGTTTATTTGAGCGTCATCAAAAGTTTTCCTATGTGCAGTTAAACACCCTTCACTATATTATTCAAATCGGATGAATTTTCAGCGCACGTAAACTGAGATCAAGGACAAAAAAGCTGTTGTAGCACGCAACAGTTTGCAATTGTGAATAATAAAACACGTGGAATTTTCAAGGAAGTACGTAATAACTTTAAGCAATTTATTTAAACTGATATTTTTTTTTTTTTAGAAAAAACTATGTTTTCTGATAATAAAACTGTCTGAACAGTTTCCAAAAATGGGATCGATTTCACAATATTCGTAGTTGCATAATGTTATCTTAATGAAAAAAAATTAAAATTTTACTATTTTTTAATATTGCTCTTTGAAACAACTCGAGAGCTATTGGCTACGGACCTCGTAATTTTGGCCCACGGTTAAGTGAGGAGGTTAAATTGGTTTCATACTTTCTAAATTTGCACATCACACCAATGTAAAGACTTTAATCCAGTGCGTAACGTACACCCCCCGCATCGTGGGAGGGCTCAGTGTTCAAGGGGGCCCAAAGTCTGAATGACGCCAAGTACGTACCCTTTGTAAGATACGGTTTGGGGCCATAACCTGACTTTGTAGGGGGGGGGGCTAATATTCTCCGTTAAGCCACTACTTTAAGCTTCAATTGTTCTACAAAGTGGATGGTGACTGCTGTAAACTAGTGGTCAAGGTCCCGAACTCGTGGCCGGCGTGTCATGAGTTCGAGCCTAGTATCGCTGAAGGCTCGCCGTGAAGAGAAGGCCGGTGCACGTTAAATCTGTCCAGGCTCAAACATCTTACCGTTGGCTACAAATTACAATGAACGTCGAAGGCAAGGTTAAAAATTACAAGGAACGTTCAGAATCACTAGGAACGTCGCCAATAGAACTCGTGTAGTTTTATAGTGCGACGTAATATAACTCTTTCTCTATATGGTGGGTCTTTAGGGGCACTAGAGCCGAGCCCATGACTCGACTAACACACCTGCTACCTGAAGTTCGTGATCATGCCTATACCCCCCAACTAGGGATTGCAATACCAATATACCGAATACCGGTATTTTGAGCCATTTGTACAATTTTGTAATACCGATATTCACAAGTTTAAATATCGGTTTTTCGGTATTTACTAGAATTTTTTTTTAAAATTGTCTCCCCTATATGTTCATGGATCGCAAGCCTAGCAAAATAGTATACGTTTTTATTTTTATGTCTCCCTAAAGGGCGAAATTAATTAGACCCAGTACCGCTGAAGACCCACCGTGCAGATGGGGCTGATGTACGTTAAATCTGTCCTCACCGAAAGTCCTCACGTGTTGGCATGTATGGAAGTTAGGAGAGTGGGGTGATCGGTCACTTGACCAAGGTTCAAAATTACGTGGTCCATTGCCAAAAGCTCTCGAGTAGCTGAATAGTGTGTGGTCACGGTAGCCTAGTGGCCAATGTAACGACCCGTGTCATGAGTTCGAGCACAGTACCAATGAAGACCCGCCGTGTAGGGGAGCAATACACGTTAAATCTGTCTTGAGCTCAAACGTCCTCCCGTTGGTATGGTGTGATAGTTAGGAGAGGGGTTCCAGCTCAGGTGTCGTCCTCGTCACTTGACCATGGCTCAAAAGTACGATTTCCGTCATCAAAGCCCCAGCGTAGCTGAACAGAGCGACGTTAATAATCACTCACTCAGCTGAATAGTGCAACGTTAATATTCACTCGCTCACACACTGACATAGTGTGAAAGGTCCTTTTAAGAGGTCCGTCGTCAATAGACTTCGTGTTACTCACTTGAATTGTGTGTGTGTGTGTTTTTTTTTTATTACAGTAAGGAAAATGACTTTTTCAAAATTTGAGAACTTTAATATATGCTCACGACACATACCACTATTTAAAATTTCACAAATTATACCGTCCGTTTTCTGCAACCAACATTTAAACATGTATCCATTATCCTATTTAATTTAAAAACTTCTCAAGGGAGGGGGGAGGGAGTATATTTTATGTTCCCTGTCTTCACTGACCTTTTGTTGCCAAGTTCTTTGTGGCGGTGCGTATGCACTTGTTTCTTCAAACCTGTTCAGCGAGTATTTGTTCTTGAAACCGAAAGGTAAAAAAGATACACCTGAGGAAGTAGGGGAAAAAAAGAGTAGGCTTGTAACCTCTTTTTTTTCCTTTTGACTAATTATTCCGATTTCTTCCCCCTCCCCTGAGTGGAATAAGCTCAAGTTCGGAAAGACACACACAGCGGAGGATGTTTGCGGTCGTGAAAACAAAATGAGGAAATAAGACAAGTCGGGGTCGAGTTTTTCATCCGGATTTTCATTTCAGGGGTATTGATCTTTTAGTAATAGAACAGTAGTTGAAATGAGGACAGTTTGAGGAAAATCTTCCTTTTAGAATCGCTTACCGCTTAAGAGGATTCGATTTGTTTTGTTTATGTTTAGAGCATTTTTGGATTTCGTACCACTAGTTCGTAAAAATTTTGGTAAGAATCTGATTTATGTTTAAAGTAGAAAACAAGATGTTTTTCTTTAGAAAAAGTTTAACGTTTGTCTTTTTATTACTATATAAAGGAGCTTGTGTAAAAGAATTTGAAGACTTTTTCTTTATTAGAGTGTAATTTCTGCTTGCTTTGAATCTTTAAAACTTGTTTTAACCTTTAATTACTATGAATGTAGATTTTGCGGAGCACTTTTGCGGTGCCACCTAAAAAAATAGCTTACGTAGAAGTTAGATAAAAACGAACTTTAGTTATATTGAATTTCACTAATCTCTGTTAAATTACACCCTTTTCTGTCTCCTAAATACGACTAAATCTGTTTTTATATATAAAATGACTTTATTTCGATATTTAATATTTAGAATTAAAAGGGCAAAATGATAAAGAATGTGTGTGAGTGTTTTTTATCTCATATTTTAGAGTTTGTATTCGTTTTACAGCAACTACTGACTTATGATAGCGATGCATCTAGCTAGGCTGTCTAACCATTATTTTTTTACTAAAAAATATTTAATTTTGTTAAATATCTTTTTCTCAGTTAACAGTTTTATTGTTAATTGCTTTCATTTGATCATTGTCTAATAAAAACCTTTCAATTATCTTGTGCTAACTGCTGTCGAGATTAAGAAAAAATTCGGTACTTGCATATCAACTCTAGGTCAGTAATTTATCGCCAAAAATTAACTGAATTCTAGAGATTAATCACCAGTGTTCACCAATTATAGCAACCTATTTCATTTTGGCCCAATAATCAGCCTATGGCCATATTTTTCAATCTGCAGTTCGCCAAAAGTCGCCATTGGCGTGAAGTTGAGAAGAATGTTTGTATTTAGTATTTTATTAAATTATTTTTGCAAATGTGGTTTTCTCGTAACTTTTATCTAGTTCCGAAGCTGCTTAAAATTATTTCTTAATCAACTTACCTTTTGCCCCTTTTTGTACTGTCATTTAAAATACCAATCGATAAAATCTGTTTTGAATTTATTGTTTTGTATTATTGGAAGTACGCGTAAATGCAGGTCGCATTGAAATGAAACATTTCAAAATGCTGAAAGGCTTTTAAGCCATTCCTTACTAATAGGTTGCCTTACTTTCCTTTCATTGTTAAAACTAAGGTTTTTTCCCTATTGACAAAAGCTTTTCATTTAAAGTCTACATAGATATAATTGAATAATTCCAATTTAAATCTGTTTCTTATTCGCTTATTGTTAGTAATAATGGGTAACCTTGATTGTTTTTGGGTCTGACAATGTCATTTATATCCATATGATCAATATTTATGAATAGTTTGTTTCATATTAAGTCTGAATTGAATGTAATCATGCATTGCACATTTATCGACTCTCTAAAGTGTTTAAATTCACTCTATAAATAATTTTAGGAGCACAACATCAGGGATTATCATATATTTTTATTATTTTTAAGAAACCATATGTACCGCAGTGGCTGCAGCTGCAAGATACGTAGCGATTTATATTCCATTAATATTTATTCAGGTATTCGAGATATAAATCCCTCATGCCTGTCGTGTGAAATAATGGGATGTAGCACGTTATACGAACTGAGTTACTAAGTGCTTTGATATGAAAATCCAAAAGGGATGCTATGATAGGACCACGATTTAAAATTGTGATTGCATCCCCCTAGATCAGCGATACTCAACCTGCGACCCACAGGGCCTTTTTAAGTGGCCTTGTTATGGCCCATTGCTCTGAGAAATTCATTTATTTATGAAAATTTGGTGGGAAATTCTTTGTTAAAAAACCAAATGTATCAATTTTGCTGCCGATGTCGTATGGGTGCGAATTGATATATTTTTTTCTGATTAGTAATAATAGTGTGGAGTAGCGACCATTTTTTGAGTGGAATTAATTTTTAACTATCTTTCATATCTTGCAAGCGAAAAATATTTGAAGAAAATAAATTGTTTCAAGACGATTGGGAAGTTGACTATTTTGTAGTGAAAAACAAACATGGTTCAGTGATTGTTTAATTTGTATTTAAAAAATACAAATAAACAGGAATCGTTCAATGACACTTTTCCTCGAAGATCTCTTTCAAGAGGTGATAAATAGGAGCTTTCTTGAACAATCTTTACAACAGCAAAAAAAATGTTTTGTCAGTGATAATGTCACAGCGGTACTAAGGTACCCTATTATATTATTGGTAATCATATGTAACCGTTTACTGATACAGAAATTGTGAGTGATTCGTAAATGGCTTCCAATTTAGAAAAATTTAGTGAAAAAAATAAAAAATAATAATAATAAATGATAATTAAAAAGCAAAATAGAAGTTTTAATATTTTGTTCACTTTCCACATTTTAAATTTTCTATTGGTTTTAAAGCATTCCTCCCGTATTAATTCTTATGTTGCGGGCCGCGTGAAATAGCTAACATATGTATACGGCCCGGCAGGAAAAAAAGGTTGAGTACCCCTGCCCTAGATCTAATACGACACTGTTGTAACCAAACCAGATTAAGAATTTTACGCTTGATAGTGATGAGCTTCATCCAAGCCCCAAATGCATTTGAAAAACATTTCCATCGATCAAATATAGTGAATCGAGTCATAATTACAAGACGCAATAAGAATTTCGATTTTTCCTCCTGAAACTGTATCTAAAATCGGAAGTAAAAATGCCAGGTTTATTAGGCTTAGTTTAAGCGCGCAAATAAAAAAAAAACTGCATATATTTTTCAATAATTAATCAAACTCCGACATGTTTTTAACCTATCAAAAACATGAAGTGTGTATAATAAGATCATCAGGCTCGATCAATAATCGTTGATACAATCGGGAATATCAATTCTTAAACAGGTAATCTAGAACAAGTGATGATATTATAATTCAAAAAACATAATAAAACTATCGTAACCACAGTAACTGTTACAAAACAGTACCGATTATAATTATGTTAAGGTCATCTTAAGTCAAGGTCGACTACGGAATTGAGAAATTTCGGCGATTCAAAGCGGTTATGGGGCCGCAGTCGCCTGGTTAATAGTCACGAATTTCGAGGCCGGCGGGTCGCGGAGTCGGGCCGCCTTCATTTCACTCAAGATCCTTCTGCGAAATAACAGGTTATTGTTGGGGTTCGTGGACTATTTGAAGAGTTGTCTGCCTAATGTTAAAATGTAGCCCATTATATTAAAGTAAAAATTAGAAACATAACATAAATATGCAATAATTTTTTGAGGACGTTGTTTCATAAATTGAATGGATATGTTAAATGAGAATGGATATTGTATAACATTCATGGGCTTTTAATATTTAGATATTTTTCTTTCTGGATTGTCTTCTGAATTTGAATTCGGCTTTTTAAAGCCGAAGAAGGATTTTACATGGTTATCCACGTGTGTCGTTCTCGTCGCTTGGTAGAAGGTTTCAACTAAGTTTCGATAATATGGCAGTATTTAAATCAAAATTAGAGTTAATTAAACAAAACTTTTGACCTTCAAACGGGTTGTTTTTAATACTTAATCTTCTACAGAAGAGATAATTTAAATTTGCTTACACAAAAGAGCCTTAAAAATGGCCAATGAATGAAATTTACTGTTCATATAAATTAATAACATTAAAAAGAATATTTCCTGATATGTTGTAAATGTTAGCAAATAATTTAGCACATGACAACTACAAACATAAGGAGACTAGCCAAATCGTACTGTCACCTGCATGGTGCTCAAAGCTACGGCTAACGACAGGCGTACAATCTAGCCCAATGCCATGATGAATTTTTTGGGCCTCGATCCGACTACGTCAGACAGGTGGCATTAGTAACAACAACAACAGGAGACTAGCAATGAAAGATTATAATGGCGTCACGGAGAACAATTGGGCCCCTCCAGTGGCGCAACGGAGAATATTAGGGTCCCCCTGCGAAGTCAGGTTTTGGGCCCCAAGCCGGATCTTAAAAAGGATTGCAAACACACAACACCAGGCTTTGGGCTCGCTAGAATCCTGCCCACCCCCGCGATGGGGGGGGGGTGGTTTCGGTGGTGTACGTTACGCCACTGACCTCTTCGTAAAGTTAGGTTTGTTTTTTATATTTTATGAATTGTTTTCTTTCGTACTTGGCCTCAGTGAAGTTTTGGGCCCTTAGAATCCTGGGCCCTCCCGCGATACGAGGGTGTTTGTTACGCCACAGCTGTGATTATATTTTTGTAGCTCCGCGTATATTAAATTTAATCGGTTCCCTTAGAAAGGTTAAACTGAAATAATAAATAGTACTGTACAAATTTAACTGGTCGCCTTACGATGATTTAAATTTTCGAAGAGAGAATAAATAAATAAACATCTGCCGTAATTGAACTGGTGAACGAAATATTACAAGAAGTAGTTCTTAGTAGTACATGTCGCGGTAAATGTGGGTACTAATATATACTAGGCCAGTGCCTCTCAAACTTTCAATATTTGCGACTCAATTTCTAATCATAATTTTCATCGCGCCTCCTCCCCATACAGTAACAATGTATTGAATGCAGTAATAATGTACTTTGACGCAAAAGTTATATACGACCATAATTATGAACCGTACAAAAATTATCAAGATAAGTATTATATTTTGTACATGTTACCTTAAGTAATAGATATTTTAATTAAGTTACTTTTTAGCAATAGGATATTATATTCTTCCCTTTTATACTTTTTAAATTGGAATAAATTTTATCAAGCCAGAATGTATTTCGTTTTGCTTCTTTTCAGTAAATTAATAACTTTTTTTGAATGTTTTATTTTCGACATCTCGATATGCTCGCGCCCCACACGTAGGGTTATCACGTCTCCTAGGGAGGTGCGCCTTACAGTCTGAGAATCGCTGTACTAGGCGAATTAATACATTTGGCTAACTTCAAAGTAGTTCTTATCATCAGCAGGATCGTGGTAGCTTAATGGTTAGGTTGTGAAAACTTTATGAGCTACGAGTCACGAAGTCGAGAGTCCAGATTTAATAAAGATTTTATGAAAGTGCTACACATTTTTACCTTATGTTGAGAAATCGTACCCCTACTTAGAAAGTTTTCAAATCCCATCTTAATGTATTTTGATTTGAGCAGAATTTTGTGTGATAAGTTACTCATTTATGTTTAAAACGAACAGTTTTTTGTTTATATGAAATATTCTCACTATTTCGTTTCATATTCCTAAATAATACATGAATTATATCAACTATGTAACTTGAAATAAAAACTTGCATATTTATTGAATTTTCTGCATAAAAAAAGCGATAAATGGGTACTGGTGTTTAAACATATGAGTTTATATTGATTTTCCAAGCGTCTGGTTTTGAATATCGGCTTTGTTTTTTTATTTTTAATAAGAATCGGTTCTTTTTAGTTGCATGCCATGCTTCTTATAAGGTTTTCAAGTGTCATCCGTATTGTTTGAACTTGTTATTTATACCGATGCCAATTTTTCGCTTATAACTTTCTACGCTTTTTTGAAAAGTTTGTCCGAATAAAAAAAATGTATAAGGCTTTCGTATTGATGTTTCAACTTCAAAGAATTATAGCTAGCCCAAAAATTGCCTGGGTCCAATTTGTGCTTAAAACTATTGTTAGCTTCTTATTTGTCTAACTTTTTTACTTATAAGTTAGTTATTTTATAGACTGTATTTCAAAAACTAAAAAAAAATTGAAAAATCAATTTTTTTGCAAATGATTACCAGTTAATATAATTTTTAAGAATTGCACTCACACTTTTTTAAATAAAACTTGTAATTAATTTGTTTAATTTCTTATTACAAAATATGTTAATCTTCTCTAGTATATCATTAATAAATTTAACTACTAAAGCAACTTTAGTAAAATTTTCTAATTGGGAAGGCGGGGGGGATCAGTTCTTATGATCATGTAGTTATTTTCAAATGAAAACTAGGTTATTGGCATACTCAACAAAGTATAAAGATTTAATATATTCGCGCGTAGGTTTCGCAGACTTTACATTTTAAACTCTTTAAAATCAATTAAATCATTATAAATTTTTATAATAAATATTTTCAGTTTCCATGTGTTGTTATAGACTCTATTATAGAAATGTATTTATTTCCTTGAAGAAACTTATGTGGCCCTAGTTACCTAGTGATCCTGGTCACGAACACGAGGCCCGTGTTGTCGATGCCACTAACATTCAATTACTGAACCCAGGCCCTACTGCACAGCAATCAGCTTCACTAACCACTATACCAGATGGGCGGCAAGATCCCTGAGAAGGCATAGATGTTTGCAAATGTATAATGCCTTTGTGGCATGGGGGTACTCTAAATAGCTGTCGAACCACAAGCCATCGCATGCGGTTGGTGGAAGGGGAAGAAATGGGAGGCCTTTGACCACCCCTAGGGTGTTCTGCCTAAAAATTGGGATGAAACCGAGCCAAATCGTTTTGTCAACTGTATGATGTTCAAAGCCATGGCTAACGACATGCCACGTTGAATTTCGTGGGCCTTGATCTGAGGTTACTGTCGATCAGGTGGCATAAGTAACAACAACATATTCAATTACCTTTATTTAAGGGGTATGAAAGTTCCCTATTTTAGTTCTATCCAATTATTTACCATTTTGTTTTGTCTTATTTCAAAATACTTCGTCTCATTTTACGTGGTCACGATAACCAAACAATCACGGTCACGAATTTTGTAGCAGGCATTGTTTCCATCTAGTCAGGGGATCGAGTCAAGGTGGCATTAAAGACTCATCACGCAGGGAGGTTGATGAACATTAAATCTACTATGGTCCGAAGTCCTCACGTTGCAATAGTATAGAAGTTAGGTGAATGGGATGCCAGTTCAAGTGTCGTCTTCAGCCCTTGACCGGGGTTCAAAATTGCGAGGTCCTTACCACTGGCGTAGCTGGTCCTGAGTGGACCCCGTATCTAATTTCTTGCATACCCTTTTTGGGGGCCCTTTAATGTATTAAAAAATTTTCCTCGCATATGTTGGGGCCCCGTATTACTGATACGGTGGTTTGAGATGTTAGAGCGCGACGTTAAACACTCAATCGTAAGAAATTTATATTTCCTGATTATATAAATGAAAAATGTAATATGGAAAAATCTCAGCGTTATTCTAAGTTTAACGTCTTACTTGTATTTTCAAAACCCAACTCACAATAAACATCAAAACTTTTTCCTTCTATCTAAATACATGCCCCAAAAGGAAAGCAAATTAATGCAAATTCGAGAAAAGATGAAGTTTTTGACCTAACTGTGTTTCACAAATTTATATAATTCGCTTTAATTTTGGATTTTTTTTCTTTATTATTTTTTTTAATTTCATGTCAGCAAACATAGGGATTCGAAAAACTTCCAAGCTAAATTTTCCCGATCCGATAAGCCCAACATAATTACATGTCATTCTTCTAAATCCCCGTTATATGCAGGCAAAAAATTCTTATAGTTTCACTCGTCCAGACAAGAACAAATCCCTTAAACTATAAACATAATTAGTACTTGCAATGAGGAGTTATCTGCAGCCCTGGAAATTTTTGATATAAGACTCTAATAATGCATTTCCACTTGATGTGTGACCGAGACTAAAATTAGTTTCATAAAAGCCTTTTTAATAAACAGGAAATCATAACATCGAAATGCAATAAAAAATATTTTGATAAAAAACACATGCACCCATCGAACACACAAGAACTTCAAATCTTAACTATTCTGAAGGGAACTCATAAAAATATCCCAAATTAAGCGATGTATTTTGCCTTTCCTATAAATCAAAGATGCAATGGAATTCATTTTTAACAAATCATCCGTATCATAAAGAAAAAATAATTGTACGTGTGGGGAAAATCAAAATATCATCTATGCCATCAAATAAATTCTTGAATATTAATTTATTCTAAACACGTAACGTTATCTGCGTAGCTGTGAATTTAGAGACTAGTATTATCTACTGTATTTGCTCGAATCTAACAGCACTTTTTTTTCTTGTGTTCAAGCTGTTCAAAATTGGGCGTGGCTTAGAATCGAAGGCAGAAAAAATTGTTGGATGAGGAAAATTGAACACGCGACACTGACGGTTAGACCAATCACTATGTGTATTTAAATGTTTTAACTACGGTAAAATAAATAATCTATTTACTAGTTCTCACATTCTAGTTTTCTTTTTAAATTTCTTACATATTGGATATCAATAAATCATTTTACACTATTTTTCAAGACTTGCAGAAAAATGGGAGTTGAGAATTGGAGGTGCAGCTTAGATTCGAATAAATACGGTATTTATTATACTTTTTTAAAAGAGTTATGGAAGGCCGTGGTAGCCTAGTGGTTACGGACTCGTGGCGAGCATGGCATGAGTTCAAGCTTAATGCTATTGAAGAACCGCCGTGCAGAAAGGCTGGCGCTCAGTAGCGTAACGCACACCCCCGCATCGTGGGGGGCCAAAGCTTAATTTTGCAGGGGGGGGGAATGTTCTCAGTTACACCACTGCTGACGCTTGTTAAATCTATCAAGGCTCAAAGTCCTCTCTTTGACGTGGTGTAAAATTTTCAAAGGGGAAAGCCAGAGCTCAGACGTCTTCCTCGTAAATTGACCCCGATTCAAAATTATTCGGCCTTTTGCAAAAAGCCCTCGTGCTGTCACTCATTGAAGAGTTGTGGATATTTACAGCTAAGTTGGGTAGACTAGTGGTCATCAGGGACATCTAAGACTCTTTAAGGCCCTAGACCCAAAGAGATCTTAAGAGTTTTTAAGGCCTTGGGCAACAATGCAAAAGTAGGCCCTACTTGAGATCTTTAAAAGTAGACAGTATACAGCAGGGGTAGGCAGACTTTTCCAGGGCACGGGCTACTTCTAATATTTTCAAGGTGTTGCGATTCACCTAGTGGCGTAGCTGTAGTGAGCTAGGAAAAAGGTCTACAATATTTATTGTAACTGAATAATAAATACGGAATATGTACTTATCTACATAACTAAAATAAAACAAAATTTACACTTTTAAAACAGCGTTTAAAGCAAAACGCAAGATACAAATATAGTAATAATAGCTACAAATATAATAATATAAAATGATTCACTTATATATCAAGCAATTCAAAAAATACATTAAAAAATAAAGCATTTTCATTTATAGTTTATTCTTTTAGTTATGGTTGGTAGAAAACAGTCTGCTTACTATCAACCAATCTTGAATATTTTAGTATATAATTACTAACTGCAAATCTTCAGGTGGTCACCCCAAAATGTCTTGGTGGTCCACGGGTCGATCGCGATCGACTTAACGCCCACCCCTGGTATATAGCGTGCTTTGTCAAATACTCGTTCAAACGGTAATTTGAAACAAATATTCACGACTCCCTATCTCAAAAACCTTGGCACATACTAGGCTCAATCGATAGCCGCATTGCGACTAAATTAGTTGAATGGTTGTTTATGGTATAGGCCTTGGCCTAGACATAAAGAACGGTCATCACCTGATAATACAGCCTTACCACTTTTGCCAGTTGACGTGTAGTTTGAAATTCTATGTTTTTTAGAGAATATGTACGGAAATATTTGACCACATTAAAATTATCCGGATCATGATCTTAAGACAGAATCTCGAGAATGAAATGAGGCCCCCACCGAGGGTGAGACCCTGGACACGGGCCCATTTGGCCCATGCCTTAAGACGTCCCTGGTGGTCATGGTCACGAGCTCATCCTCGGCGTTTTTTGTCAAATCACAGATTCGAGTCTTGGTGCTACTGGAAATCCGCCAAGTAACGGGGCTTATGTACCTCAAATCTGTCGAGGCTGAAAATCCTCAATTAGAGATGGTGTGAAATATAGGTGAATAGGATGCCAGCTTAAGCATTCTCGTTTTTGACGGTTCAAAATTACAAGATGCATCGTCACAATGAGTCTTGTTTAACTTAATTATATTAATTTATAATCAATCGAATAAATAGATTAATTCATACGGATAGGGATATTAATTAACAATCAGTTCAACAATGGCAAAAGTTTTGGATCGCGAATTCATAAAGTTGTCTTAATTTTTTTTTTTTTTTTGCATTCTTCACTCTACGTCTAAGAGCCCTGATCCAAAATCGGATCATTTTTAAGAAAATGTCTTCACTTCGATATAAATTAATATATTCATGACTTATATCATACTATGTTCTTAAAATTCAGAGAAATGCGTAAAAATTCCCTTTGTACATATTTATGGTATTAATTATTGAACCATGATTAAAATATGTTATAAATGAAATAATTTTACATCTATTTCAGAAGGTGAAAATATTAAACGTCTTTCTGACGGCCCACTCCGTTGTTATTCTCTTATTTTTTTTTCAAGCTTGTTTTACCGTTGCTAAGGCAATTCATTCAATCCTTCATCAGATTTTTGCATTGCCAAATACTACAAGATTAAAGACTACTAATCTCTCTGAATTTAAAAACACAGGCATAAATTATTTCTCTGACAAATACCACTGATCACTACTCATTGAAAGAGGAACAATATACCGAAGCTCATCTGCCTTCCTTCATCCTTCAAAATACCTGTCAATACATGTTATAATATTGAAGACGAGAAACATTAGATTTAATCAAACAAATTAGTAATATATTAATGTACTGTTGTTTAATTGATAGCAATGCCAAAATATAATATTAAGGTACTTTCCTACACGTAAAAAGTTACCCAACTTAAATCTCAATCTATAATAACAGAAGACACGTAAGAAGTTAACTAGAAATGCAACATTTCAGCAAATCCTGAAACCAGCATTCTCGGAAGGAACATGTTTCTTGTTTAAAAACTTCACATAAACTATTACCCTCGAAGCACAAACAGTACAAAATTGTTTTCGAATGATCTAGTAAGTCTTTTTGTTGTTTTAAGTCTGAAGTCTTCGGAATACCTCATTACACGCAACAACTAACCGTAACTCATCAATGTATCATGGCGTCGCGGTTCATAATCGTCTTTTTATACTTCCTAAAAAGTGGAAAATCTTTTTTACACGCTTTTTCGACGTGATTGAAATGCATTTATACTCTCCTGCTAGACGAATGTCGCGGATTATCATAGATTTCAGACACGGAGACTCTAGTCGCGTTTGAGCATAGTGGTTTTATGAACTTTTTATATGCCTATTTAAATCGCACACACATCAACCAGGGTTAAGTAACATGCAGAGATATATTTAAAGAAGTGGTCGAAATTGAAGCGGAGATTTTGGATAAATGCCATTTTTATTCTTCTAACTTTAGTAAAGGAATCGTCGGAGACATTCTAAAAAGAAATGATTCGCATGTCTTCCGTATAAGAATATCGAAAATTGAATGTTATTTTTTCTTCAAGGGGAGGATTATAAGAATTATTTTAAATGCAAAATATTACCATATATATCGCATTAATATTTAAAGTATGAATTTTTCCAAAAATTGACAAATTTTTTTTATGATTTTATAGGTTAACTTATTAGTTTTATAAAAATACCACGTTTATTATTTCCCATTCTCTAGAGGAAAAAAACAAACTACAAGTCTTTTAGTAAAATTAGAAAATGTGCATTTTACTCAAAATGTGTTTCTTTGAAAATGCTCAAACCGGGACAGCAATTGCTCAAAGTTTTGAAAATAATTAACTAAAACTATTTGTGTATGTTCTGTATAATAGAAGTGTTTTAACCTTCACTGTTAAAATCATTGTTTATTAAAGCGATTCCATATAATAATTCGGATAAAATGCTCTAGTTTTTGTAAAAATTAAAATATCTCTTATCCTGAAGGTCATTTCAAAAATGAATAGCAAAGCAGCACATCAAAATTTGAAAAACTGAAAACTTGTGTATAAACTTTTTGTACAGAATGGGCCCCGTTTATGTAATTTTTCGTGTAAAAATTGTTACCCATGTTTTCCCATTTTAGTCATAATAATTTCTTTTTATCTTCTTAATTTTAGCATATTTTTCTTAAAATGTACTAAAAAAATTCTCCATATCTCCATTTTTTTTTAAGTTGTCGCAAGGAGTCGGATACCTTAAGGGGACTGTGTTTTCGTTCGGTGTGTATATATATATAGTGCCAGTTGAATTAGAATATACTCCTATTAATATTCTTCAAACTATTTTATAAGAGAGAATTATTTAAATGGACTTTTTTAGCAAAAAATGAAGGAATAACACATTTTCAAAACATTTCCTTTTACAAAAAATACTTTTGTAATAATATTTTGCCTATATATACAGCCAGAGAGAAAGGATTTTTCTATACCGGTGTTTAAGGTTTTTTGAAAAATCCACATTATTTTCAGAGTTACTATCAATTTGAAATAATAACTGATATTTTTTGTTAGAATTTTCTGCTATGATATAGTAAAATCTGCATAAATCCACTTTCAATTTATGTATTTCAAAAATATCAGTTCAACTCCAGTGTATAAGTCTTAGCTATATTTAGGCAAAATATTATTACAGAAGCACTTTTTCTTAAAAAGAGAATATTTTGGGAATGTTATACTTTTTTTATTTTTTGCCAAAAAAAAAAAATCAATGCAATTAAGTAATTTTTTCTTTTAATACTATTCTTAAAGCTATTTTATATGTATCTAATTCAACTTAAACTAAATGTCAAAAAGTTAACCATTTATACTCTTTTTCAAAATCACTGTTCCGAACTTAGTCGCTGAGTTACTACTGTAAAAATAATCCTTATAAACAATTGGCAAACACTTTCTAGAATGTTTTTGTAGAATTTATCCTTGTATAGAATGCAATGCTGTGAATTTCAATTGAGTTGTTTTCACACTTTTATGTTAATAAAATGGTTTTAACCGATTAAAACAGAAAAATATCGTATACGAATTATTTATTCAAATGAAAGTGTGGCAATTCGTAATTTTCATCTTTTTGGCTGATTTACATAAACATCAATTAGCCAATAAGAGCTTGATTTTCTTTAAAAATTCAGGGTTTAGAAAAATTCCTTTGGTTTAGCACCATGGAAAATAAAATAAATCTACGTTGAATTATAATGTACTGATGATATATAATAAAAAGTTTATTATGTGTATGAGAGAGAAATCATTTATGGGCGTTTTATTACATGGATCCGTTGTTCATAATCTGAAACTAATAAAAGGTCTCTCGGTAACTGTGTAGCTACCGCCGTATCAATGATACGGGGCCGCTAAGCGTTAGGGGCCCTAAAGTGTGTGTAAGCAGCAAATCGTAAAATGTTCTTTGGGGCCAAAAAAGGGCCCCAAAACGTTTCGATACAGGGCCCACTTAGAACTAGCTACGTCATAGTGGTCATTGTCCCATACTCGTGGCTGGCTGAAAGTTCGAACCGTGGTACAACTAAGGCCCTCTGTATAGAGAAGCCAAAGCAAATTTATATGCCGAGACCAAAGTCCCCACGTTGGCGTAGTAGAGAAGTTTGGAAAGTGGAATACGTCTTCATCGCTTGAAAGTCGTTCAAAATTCGCCAGTTGTCAAAAATCAGTCGTAAATACCCCTTGTTACGCCGGCATTAATAAAAAATCAGTCAATCAGCCGAAACAAGTAATCTTGCCTATTTTGTCATTTTATTGGGCTAAATTCATGATAAAGAGAGGCACGTGTTCTCTATTGAATTCAAAGCTGACATTAGACTTGTTCTTCTGGTTGTAAAATTTAAATAAAATTTCGGGCTGTGGGTAGCCTAGTGGTTAGAGCATCAGACTCCAGACCGGAAGGCCTGGGTTCGATGCCCGATGCCCCAAATACTCTCCGAGTACACACGGAGTACGTGCTCGTTAAATCAGTGGATCCGGAAGTCTTCGGGGCGGTCGCAGCAGAAACCACGGGTGCAGGGGGTTAGAGGATATTTCCCTCCCCTCCAGTTTCATGGTGAAATTGTGGAGGTGTAGATAGGTGGTGTCGCCATCTATCGTTTAATAACCGAGCCAAATCGTACTGTCTCCTGCGTGGTGCTCAAAGCTAAAGGATTTTATTTATCGTGGGACTACGACGTCACACGAGTTTTTTTATTGATTTGGTCTGAAACACGTGGTTGTCGTTATCATGTGGCAATGATGTCGCAGGAATTAAACTCATTACGGTTCTAAAATTCTTTAAAATTTATTACTGATCACTGTATTATGTGTGTTTCACATTTCTGCCGAAGACAGATTTTATAAACAGTAATTTAAACTGATTACATTTCAGTTGTTTTTTAGAAAGTGAATAAATTCAGTGACGAACAGAGGCGTAGCTTCCACCGTATCAATGATACGGATCCTCCAAACAACAAGGGCCCCAAAATGCGTTAAAAAAACCACAATGTTAAGGGACCCCAAAAAATAACTCCTAAGGAGTTTTGATACAGGACCATTCAGGACTAGCTACGCCAGTGGTTACGCGAACAATGTATTCAATTAAAATATTCTCCTATATATATACGTGGAAAATACTCTTTTCCACTTTCTGCAGAATGTTCCTACAACATTGCTTGGAGGGAAAAAATATATGATTTATTTACAAGTAGCTTAAAGAAAAATGTTCTAAATAAGTTTATGCTGTTAATTTGGCATCTCATTTGATTAGGAAGCTCAGCCGCGAATCTTGCTAACAAACGTAATTATTGTAAATTTGAAACTTTTGTAAATATTTAAAATGAAAATACTATTTATTATATACATAAGAGCAGAACGGGAAAGGATTCAGAATACTT
This sequence comes from Trichonephila clavata, assembly GCA_019973975.1. Taxonomy (NCBI): domain Eukaryota; kingdom Metazoa; phylum Arthropoda; class Arachnida; order Araneae; family Nephilidae; genus Trichonephila; species Trichonephila clavata. The sequence goes on along the minus strand of BMAO01018155.1, from coordinate 175,290 downwards.
CTGCACGATTTTTAAAGCAAAAAATTAGCTAGTCGGGTGTTATATGATATATTAAAAAAATTTTAAAACATAAAATATTCCATTCACGACTAAAAATTAACAGCAAACGATAACGAGATATTATTTTTAGTAACGAGAAATAAACTTATAAAATATAGTTGTGCTGAAAGCATATAAAGACATTTTGTCTCAATGCATGCGAATTTGTTAATAATAATAATTTATTTTAAGGGAGAATTTTTTATAAACGAATATTCCTTTTTTCCCCCTTTTAGTTTTGTAAATTAAATTCAAAGGAATAAATTGTAAAATGATTACCAGAGAAAAATTTTTTAAAAATTTTTAGATTTATTAATATAATTCCAATAAAACATTTTAAACTGTTTTTTTTTTTCTTTTAAAATGCAATGTCCTGAAAGATTTATGCATTAAAATAGTTTTGTTTTTCCATCTAGAACTAAAATTATGGAAAATAATTTAAGTGCTGCTTTATCCAAATGCGAAATATTAAAAAAAAAAAGTCTAAAGCGTTTTGTTTCAAATACTACCAAAAATAAATTTAATGCAAAATATTTGATTCGTTGATGATTTTGAGCGTTAAATTCCAACTTGCAATAATTTGCGATTTCAATACAGAACTTCTTAAAATTTTATATATTTTCCAGTGGTCAAAAGACCTTTTGCTGTAGATAACGGTAGAGTTCATATGAATATCAGAAAAAAATAAAGGAGATGTATTGAGAAAAATTAAATGTCACTATGTATTATGTTGTTGTTACTTATGGCCATTTGATCGACAGCCTTACCTGCCACCTTCATCAGATCCAGGCCGGCGAAATTCATCGCGGGAAAGGGCAACAACGCGCCTTAGCACCATTTTGCTCGATTGCACCCCAATTTTAAGGAAGAACACCTTGGGGTGGTCATCGGCCTTCCACCAACCTCACGAGAGGACTTGCTCCTCTACGGCTATTTAGAGTACCCCCCTGCCGCGAAGGGGGGCACTCTTCATTTACAAACATCTATACCTTCTCTGGGATTCGAACCCAGGCCCAACGGCATAAACAGCGTCCCTAACTACTATACCGGATGGGCGGCCGCTATTTTTGTAAAAAACCCATGCAGTAAGTTAAAAGAAAAATGAACCTGTGGAATTTAATAATCTTGATGATCCGCTTTAGTTTAGTGTTAAGGATGCCAGTTCAGATGTCGTTTTCGTCATTTGATCGTGGTTTAGTATTGTTCAAATTTAGGTATTCAGACATTGTTTATACTTGGACTGTCACTACAATTCCTGTCCGATCATTGAATTATTGCACAAAACCTTAGATAAGAATTACAAGTCAAAATACAATCCAAATAAAGAATGAAATAAGAATCCAAAATAAGAATACACTTAGTCGTTTGTTACCACAAATATGTCGTAAACGGGTATTTCCCAAAATACGCCGTTCACGGTAGGGAAAAAATCAAAATAGAAAAGGAAGAGGTCTCTACGGAAAGACAAGATAGGATCTGACCTCGGTTGGTAATGGAAACTGTCTGTCAGGTTTTGCACTTAGCTAGCTACTAATGTAAAACATTTTAAAGTCAAGGACTTAAAAAAAAAATTTTTTTTTAACGTAAAAAAAAAGAATGCAGTAGTTATTAACTCCAAGTCTAATCTACGTAAAATAAATATCTCAGATTTTGTAATTTTTATCAAATATTTTTTAAAAAATTACGTACAGTGTTCTGGTAGTCAGAAATACTTTTTAACCAGTTAATTGTGCGCCCCGTTTGATAGCGCGCAACTATAAATGTCGCGGAAATCGAGTGATGATGAGTATACTTGTCAATCACAGAGTAAGTGTCGCTGTTAAAATATTAGATCAAAAATATGGTTTTATTGTATGAAGTTGCCCTAGGTCTCTCCCCTAGTGTTCTTCCAGCTATTGGTCTAAAAGTAATAAAGTAATTTAGCTATGAAGTAAGTTTTTATGGATATCTGTGAATTTTAGGGACCATCGAAATTCAAGGACTGTGAAACCTAAACACACTTCTTTACTGACAAAAAATATTTTCTACCCGTCTTGACATGAAGTTCTGGAGTAGATGCTGCTGGGTGATCACAGTCCTCTTACAGAAAGCATCCTTACCTCCCAAACCTATACCCTCAGGTCACTCTTAGGAGTACGGGTCACAATCGATGCCTAGTATCTTTTTTTCCATTTACTGTCTTTGTTCTTCACGCTACTATGATTTCTTTTTTTTTTCTTTATTCATTCATTTTTTTTTTTCCTTAGAACAGATATTAAAAAATTTTATAAAATCCTTGCCCAATAAATAAATCACTATAAAATAAAATAACTGTTCTTTAGGCAGCACGTGGCATTGGGTCATTACTCTGTCAGCACATGGTTTTAACATCAAACAATTGGTATAAGCTTATAGGGGAATTCTAAAGGTATATTTTTGGACACCGCCTCTTCGGGTATGACATACCTTGCGCGTGAATCGCCGTTACAGTTCTAATTGCATGAGCACGCTTTAAAATCTTTCTTATGCAATGGCGTATTATTGTAGTTAAGATGAAGAAATGTGATATTTAAGTAATTTAATGGATACAGTATTTAATAAATATAGTACAACAGTATTTTCGGATGAAGAAAGACTCTTTGTGCGGGGGATGATGAGGAAGAATCGAATGATGAAGAGTATAATATCAAGTATGATTCCTCTACTGAAATCTATCTAGCTAATTTAATTGAGGCAGCAATTATCGCCCTTGATAAAATGACCACATCATGTTCAATGGCTAGAAAATGTAATCGTTTGCCTATGACAGTATTTTTTGTGTTGTTGAACGTTGCGACAGTAAATGCGCAAATTATTTTGTTAAGTAGTCCACCTACTAAACATTGAACCAGACGCTGATTTCTGAAATGTTTTGGATTTCGATTTACAGAAGAATGTAAAGAATGTAGAAACCAGCAAGCAATGCTTCTACGAAATTAAAAAATAAAATTAAAGATTCAGTGAAAACTTCGCACTCACTCGCGACGAAGACTAAAGGAGTGTATAAACAATGTATTGAATGTTCTAATAAAAAGAACAGAAAAACTAAATTTACGTGTGAAAAATGTGATAAGCATATTGTATTTCCGACTTTTTTTTCCATCTTAGCATGCACATTTTAGGGGAAAAACAGAATGTAAACACCTTTGGGTACGAGATACCCTGTGCGTGAAGTTAAGGTCGTTTTTTTCACGCGTAAGTACGGGGTTAAATAGCCAATGGTCACTACTTTTTACGCATAACAAGTATACCCATCAATCATGCAATTTCTTAATGACGAGTATAATCGGCATTTAGTTTAATTGGTTAAAAGATGTCGATATTTAACGCATTGTGGCCGCTAGAAACTGGTTAGTAGTATTTCGGAGTTGGTTGGAGTAAAATTGGAGGGTCTGGTTTTCATTATATCAAAGATCATGTGAAGGAGACGGGGTTCACGTTAAATTTGTAAGGACTCACAGTCAGGATTCAAAAATACTCACTTTAGTGTAGGTATGGCCGCGGTAGCCGCTGTCATGGTCGTGATTTTTAATGCCCAGGCGATGTTCTTGTTCAATTGTAGATTTCAGTCCTGATGTGGACGTGGTTATTATGGTCACGAACTCGTGGCTGGTGTGTCATATGTTTGAACCCTAGTGCCATTGAAGACCCCCCCCCCCCCGTGGACAGGGACTGATGCTCGTTGAATCTGTCGTGGCTTAAAGTCTTTACATTGGAGTGGGGTGTTAGTTTGAGAGAAGGTGCCAGCTCTGGTGCCGTCCTCGTCACTTAACTGTGATTTAAAATTACTCTTTCGCCAATGGACTAAATTCATGTGACGTCATAATCACATGATAAATTTAAACCACGTGTTTTTAGTCAATCAAGTTCAAAAACACGTGACGTCATAGTCACGATAAATGCAATTATCTATTTTCAGCAAATCAGTTCATGCACTTCGTTGTTGCCAAATTACGCTTTTTACACAAACTTTTTTTTTAAAAAAAATTAATATTCGTCACTTTATTTAAAAGTACATGTGTAAAACAAGACTTTTTTTTTCTTTAATTTTAAAATCTTTTTGCAGAAATTTCTTTTTATAACTCTTGAGCATCTTTACCCAACTATGCAATTCGAAATTTTACCTAAGTTTTACAAATAGAATAAAAAATACGAGCTATAGTTTATTGTCCGTTTTAAATTCAATGTAGAACACGTGTTTATATTATCATGTGACCGTCATGAATTTAGTCCATAGCCCTCATGCTGCCTTAAAAAGTGCGACATAAACACTCACAATTAAAAAAGTCTATTGAACACTTAACTTTAAAATTATTGTGAAGGGAACTATTTTTGTTAAGTATAATTTTTAATGTATTGTATTCTTGTCTTGGCTATTGCGTCTTTCAGATTTTTATTGGATATTCTGAAAATATGCGTTTTCAGCGTAGTAACTTTTCAAGTCTTTAGTAATTTATTTATTCATCGTAATTTCTTTTATCTTTTAAAAAGATCTCAAAAATTTTACTCTTTTCAGACACTCGAACCGGTAAATCCATTTTTATTAAAAAAATTTTTAAAAAAAAAGTTTTTTTATACATATTACATTTATCTGATTTTTGAACATCAAATGAAATCTGGCATTAAAGAAATTCTGAATAAGAATCTTCGGTTACGTAAAGAATTCTCCGGACCAGCATATATTGAGTAATAACTTTTTGTGAATAATTTAAAGATTAACCACATTGAACTAAAATACATTTTCAAACCCAATTTTAAGCCACGAAATATCTAAAGAACTGAAATCTTTTTGAAAAATGAGGCATTGAATTTAATAAAGATTTCTGACTAAAATGAAAAAATATATAAATACTCTATTCTAAGTTAAGATGTATGACTTGTGGCCAGAGTGTCGCGGGTTCGAGTCCTGGTGGCCACTGAAGACGCGCCGTGCAAAAGGGGCCACTGCACATTGAATCTGTCGCGGTTCAATGTGGTAATTAGGAAAGGGGGGATTGCCAACTCGGGTGTCATCCTCGTCATCTGACGGAGGTTCAAAATTACGAGGTCCTTCGTCAATATCCTCGTGTTGCTTTATTCTCTCACTCGCTGATCTTGAATGTCAATCAGTCGGAATTCATGACGAATAAGAATTTTAGACAATTTATGGAGCCATATTTGTATATAAATTTAAATATGTAGCGGTAATAATTAAATATTGTTTTCTTTTTTAAAAAAATAGTTGTTTTTTTAAAAATCAACTAATTTTAAAATTTTGAAATTGAAAGGAAATTTGTTCAAAACATTGGAATTTTGACTTAAACAAAATTGTCACAAAAAGTTTGTTTTTAATGGCGATTAAAAATGTATCTCTCTCAAATCCTTTTTTACTATTTGTCTCCTACATCAGATCTCGTAATCAAATATAACATTTTTTTTTACTCATTACTTATTTTATTATTGTATACATTTGTCAACATTTCTGTTGTGTTATAGCAGTCGTGCGCTCTTATTTTATCATTATAATTCCATCTCTAAAGAATTTTCTCTGTTTCTATTTCTTTCTGATCAAAATCACCAAAATAATTATACTTTAATGGGTATTTTTTGTTGTAAGCATTTCGCTTCACAATTCTAGGAAATGTGCACTAAGAAACTATGTCGAGAAAACTGCTTCTCTCTATTCATGAAGTTATACTTGAGCGCCCTCCATCGACCTTGATCACGTGACAAGAATTCGCCAATTACGGCTCGGATACTATAGTTGCTTTTTTTATTTACTCCTGTTTTCTTTATTATAGTATCGTAACGTCCGGCGGACAGATGTCATGAGAGACGCGGGAATGTCAATTTGTTAAAAGTTCGATTTATAAATATTGGAAAATAAAGTCCTAGCATTTTTCTTAAATGTTTAAAATGGTACGTGGTAATGTTTATATTAGATGACATAACCCAAGACGAGATGATCTTGGGAATTTTTCCCCCACACGAAGAATCTATGAATAAAACGTTTGCGAAAGGTAAACATTTATTTGTTCCAAGAGGTTTTAGTTTGTGTTTGTAAAAATTCTCTTTCAATTTGTATAAAATATTAAATAAATTTGTAGCGTTATTTTTGCATTGAATAATATAAATGGTCTATTTTTCTTCAATACATGACCTAATTTAAAGCGGCGGGATTTTTCCGTTTTGTGTGTCTTATATTTGATATGCAGTTTTTTATCATTCGAAATGTTTCTGGAGAGGTGAAAATTTTTAATGTTGTAGGGGAACTTTGTTAAAAAATGGCGCAGAAATAAAAAATGATGTATAATTATATATTTGGGAGTTTAAGTTTTGAGCTTCAAATCGAGATTGATAGCGGTGTTGTGGGATTTTAATTCGTATAATATCATTTAAATATTTTAAAGTTACCTTAAATCTTTGTTATTTAAAATATAAATATTTAATAATTTTAAATATCATGGTTTTTTATTATTTTGGCAATTATCTCCGTTTAATCATTTTGTGAAATAGCATGACCAATAAACAATTTTGTGTTCTTTTATATAGCTATTTTGCTCGTCTTTTATTAAAATCACAAATGTATTAATGTAGTAATACAGAAGTGAATTAACTGAAGATATATATTAGTTGAAAAGAATGTTTAGAATTCGTTTTTTTAGCTACATTATTATTAAAATATTAATGTAGTTGTAATGTTGTAGTGTTTATGTTTTCATGTTTAAAAATATGAAAACACTTAATGATTTTTTTTTGTATTATAAAATATTAATTTATTATTGTACCAATTGACATGTTTAGAAATGTTTTGTGTAAAATTCGTATTAATTTTAACTTTTTAAAATTTGTTTCAGGTTTATTTGCCTGCCATAGTCAAGAATAATCATGACCACCTTCTAAGTACAATCTCTGAATATCACTATGGCTGGGATAGACACCCTGAGCCTACCATCGGAGCACAATGCACCTAGCACCTTATCCATATCATCTAGCAAAAGCTACCTCATTCCTGGTTGTGATGACAGTCCATGTACTGATCCTTCTAAAACAAATGGGTCAGTCAACTCAGTGAGTGAATTATCAGACAGTTTTGCCGACACAGATAAACTGTGTGGTTGGGGACAGTTCCGTCCATTTTGCCTACAAAATTTTCGGACTCCACAGTGGGTACTTTTTTGGCTTTGTTGGGCTGGAGCCTTGCAAGGCTTGATTGTGAATGGATTCATCAATGTTGTGATAACTACAATAGAAAAAAGATATGAACTAAAAAGTACAGAATCAGGCCTTATAGCTGGTTGTTATGATATAGCATCCTTCATCTTCTTAATACCTGTGACTTATTTAGGTGGCACAAGGAGTAAGCCATTCTTCCTCGGAAGTGGGCTCGTAATTCTAGCATTTGGATCTTTAGTGTTCTCGTTGCCATATTTCCTTGCTGGTCCATATACATTCAGTCAAGAACAAGATTTTCATTGTCATTCAGGTCTGCCAAGTGTAAACTACTCAATTACATGCTCACCTGATGACTCGTCTCTGTCTTCTTATAAATATGTCTTCTTTATCGGCCAGTTTCTGCATGGAGTTGGTGCAGTTCCACTGTACACTCTTGGTTGTACATATATTGATGAAAATGTTCCTACAAAAATGTCCTCTATGTATTTAGGCAAGTATTTTTTTACTGAACATTTGAAAATATTTAATTATATTAATTGTATAAATTTTTATTAGTTTTATAAAGTACAAAAAAAAGTTATGCATTTTACCTTTGGCTGATTTTGCCAAATCAAAAAACATTGACATTTTAAAAGATGTTACAAAAATGCTGTTAACATTATTACTATGTGCAGGAACGCTTTCCACTATAGGCTGCATATTGCATCATTTGGCCACTTCTTTCGCTTTGATGAAATTGGCTGACAATATGTTATCCAAAAAAAAAAATACTTGCATTTTAACCTAATGACCAATAAATTAGTGGAGATTTTTTTTAATTTACACCAAAACTTGTATAAATATTTAAGTTTAAGTTACATTTCGTTACTTATAGAAATTAATTGGTTTTTGTTGAAATAGAATATAAGCAAAATATGTAACAAGAACTAAAAGTTAAGGTGGAAGCTTGTATGTTTTGAACGATACATTTGCTGTCCACTTGGTATAGTGGTTATTGACGCTGACTGCTGTGATGTAGGGTCTGAGTTTGAATCCTGGAGAAGGCATGGGTGTTTGCAAATGTATGGTGCCTTTGTCGTATGAGGACACTAAATATTCATGGAGTCGCAAGTCCTCTTGTGAGGTAGGTAAAAGGGTAATAGAAATGGGAGTTCCTTGACCACTCCAGGGTGTTCTCCCTCAAAACTGGGAGGGAACCAATTTGAATCGTTCTGTCTTTTGCTTGGTGTCAAAGCTACTGCTAATGACAGGTGTAAAACTAGCCCCTTGCCACAATGAATTTCATGGGCCTTGATCTGGTGGAATAGGTAATAACAAATATTCATGTTGTACCCATTATTAAGTCTTTTTATGAAATGATCTTATAACTTTGAACTACTCTGTGTTCTCTTCTTTAGAATTAAGTCTCAAATTTTTATCTTTTCACAAGAAATTGGGAAAGAAAAGTAAACAGTGGCATACACAGATACGTAGATGAAAGTACGGAGGAGTATTCTCTGGTAACAATTCAAAATTTGTTGGTCTATGGGGTTGATTTGAACCCTATCCACTCCTTGTGTACACCACTGAGAGTATGTCATCTTTTAAAGATTATTCTATTTGAGCATGTATATGCTAGAATATTTCATTATTAATTGTACATTACTGGATTTGGTAACAGTTTTTTATTTGGCAAAAAATTATCAATAAACAATACTAATATTAAAATATTGTACATTTGAAATATATATATATTTGGGGGTCATGGAATTTCTCTCCATACTGTTACTAAATTGTTTCTCAAAGCATTTTTTTTTAATTTTAACACAGACTACCCTTTCCAAATAAAATTTTGTATGCCTCACCAATCTGCTTTATTAAAATTTTTTATGCATCTTTTTAGCTGTATTTTTCAAGACTATATAATATGTATTTTTAACATGACTGTCTTTTTTTTTATGCTAGGAATATTTTATACAATGGCTATTGTTGGACCTGCTATAGGATACCTTCTTGGTGGTCAGTTGTTGAAAATTTATGTAGATTTTGGGGTTGATGCTAATGAGTAAGTAAATTTTTTTTCCATTGTATCTTTATTTAATACTGTTATTTTGCTGACCAAAAGTGTTAGTTTTTAAATAGATATTGCAAAAAAAATTACAGTATGAATATATTGTCACAACATTTAAATATATGTATGCATTTTATGAAATATGACAAAAATTATAATTATCTACTTTAAAATTTAATCATATTCACTTTATAAAATTAAGGAAGCCAGCTAAATAAAATATAATCTGTTTGAAAATTTTTAATTTTCTGGAATATACTTGTTATCTAAATATAATTCTTTTTTCTTACTTTAATAGTTAATGCAAACTAAATCTTGGCTTTTACATTTCATATTAAATGGGGTCATATTACCTGAAGCATTAAAGTTCTAATTACTTGTGTGTAATACATTAAGAAATTTTGACTTCCAGTTTTTATTTCTTTTTGTTACTAAAACCAAGACTAAAAAGGTATCTCTAAGGAAAATATACTTTATTTTTAACAAAATAATATCTTTTTATGCTGCAATCCTTTGTTTTACATTTTTGTTTCTCTTTGATTCTTGAAAAATGAATACTAATATAATTTATAAAAATTTATTTATTTATTCTATGTTGAATAACATGAAAAATTACTTTTTATATCAGACAATGATTTAAGTTTTTCTTATATAAATTATATTTAGGAAATAATATTTACTACTACTCTTTGTTGTAGCTTTTTCAGAGCTCATGCTGTAAACATTTTGTAGAAAAATGTGAATTGAAAGTGTTTTTACACTCTAAGATGCTACTTTTTTCTTACCCCTGAAAAATTTAGAATTTTATGACAGAATCTACTATTTTAGTTATCATCAATATAAGAATCTTTATACTGTTTTATAATTAATATATGCATGAACTATCTTAATTTTTGCATGCATGTAGCTGAATCATTTATCACAGAAAGTTTAATTTTAAAATTTCATTTCTTTTCTGCTGATAATGCAATATTTTTTCACAGAAAGCTATTTAAAATACTTTTTGTTAAAATCGAAGTCTTGTTCTGGTACATTCATTGCTGTTATAAAATGCAATATTTTATTTATATTTGTTTTATAATATTCATCGTGGCAATCTTGCTAATCCTTTTTCTTGAAGGGGAAAAGTTCAAATGCAATGATATCATACTTTGACTAAATTGAACAGAATGGATAAAAACATCTGTTAATTTTTGTAAGATTAGACTCTGTATTCAAACAATGTTATCTATCTTGTTTGAATTACTTTGTAATATTAAATGCTTTATTTTATATTTTTAGACTGGGTTTGTCACCATCTAGTACTGTGTGGATAGGTGCTTGGTGGATTGGATTTGTTTTTTCTGCTGTGATTGGATTACTTGTTGCCATACCTATGCTTGCATTTCCCAAAACATTACCTTGTAAGTTGTTTTTTAATTACATATATAAATTCTTTATTATATTTTAAAGATTAATTATTTAATACTTTTCAGTTATATTGACCATGGTACCAAATATGGAAACACATAGAAAACACCTAATTCTAATTTTTCACCAGTTCATATAATACATTAGTAAAGTTGATGAATAAAAAAATTATAAAATGGTTTCATTATATATGCCTGGCAAAAATTTCCAATAATAAAGTCATTGCAATGTTCAATGACAATTCAGAAAATCAATGGTCGCTATAATCAATGATACCAGTTATTTTATGTTTGGTACTCTTTTCAATTTGTTTATGAATAAGTATTTGTGCTCAGTGAAAAATATTTTAATATATGGTTCAACTTGGTTTTATGAGATTTAATAGACTAAGGTATAAAATCATTTTATCAATAACTAAATCACTAATGTAGAGATTTAAAGTCATTCATGTAAATACTATTATCAAAATTAAGCACTGTGAACTTTTAGAAGCTGTTGTAATCTCCACCTATTTGTAACATACAAGTAATAAAAAAAATAATTGAAATAGCAGGGTTTTTTTTTCTTCATTTTTACTATTAATCTAAAGTTGTGGTTCTTAACCAATAAGTACTCTGTGAAATTCTCAATGTAATACTGTAAAGGTTGTGAAAATAATTTTTAAAAATTAAGAGTTTAACAAAGGCCTAAAAATATTTAGTTATGTTCTAGAATGGAAAGTAGTCGATAATGGATTATTTTTATGTACAATAGGTTAGATTTGTATGAATATCAAGCACATGAATAGCACACATATTTCTAGATTAACAGAGAAGTCTCTTAATTTTGTTGCTTTTGTATGTACTTATATATAGCATAAATAAATTGTTACCGAAAAGCCTAATTTACACAAGTCATTAAAAAGTATTAACTAAAACTGTATGATTTGTTCTTGTGTTGACTGGAGATCATTATTGGATTCTGAACACAAAGTATAAGAATGTCATAAATAGTCATGCTTAACAACGATAAAAGTAGGGGGAAAGCGTACAAAGTTGTCTTGAGAATTTTAAGTGATTTAATTCAGTTTAAATGTCATATCTCCATGTGGTGTTGATTCAAAATACAGATTAAATATTAGGGAACTACATAAGCAAAAACAGGTAAAAGGTTTCCCTAAGAACCTACCAACTTTTTTTACCCTTTGATGTTATTGTATTTTCTCTTTCTATGTATCTCTTTGTTTTTTATTCACTTGATTCTAAATATTTAAAAACATCAATTCTCTTGAAAGTTACATCCTCTGGTAATGAAATTGATGTTTTTTCCTTTTTTATATTCCAATATCAGTTTTGTTACTGTTTTTACCAACTTATAAAATCCTGCGAGGGGGACATGAATACTTTTTAACTGCAATTTCTTTGTTAACTACTTGAGCTTTTTCAGGAGTAGTTGGTCTCAGTAGTATATTAAGTTTTTTTCTTCTTCTGATTACAACATCCTGCTTTAATAGTTCGTATCTTTTCTGCATAAGTGATTATATCTAGTAAAAAAAAGTTTGTCCTCATTTACTTGAGATTATGTATTTGCTGCTTCAATTTTTATGTGACATGTTTTGGAATAAGACAGTATTTAAGCCCAATGAACATTATTCAAATAACTGTCTTTTTATTTATAAATTATTCGATTGTATTGCTATGCGTTTCGTTATTGTCCTAATTGAATTTACATTTGATTACTAATTTGTTCCTGCTTATGTTGTAATCACTTTTTCTTACTGATTCGTCCTTAGTTTTACTCCTGTTATTCAGAAACTAATTCATTCTTGGCTTCAATTTTAAAAAATATATGTTTAACTCAGATGATATTTGTTGTGTTCTTGTTGCTAATGCTACCTGTCTGATGGTGTCAGGTTGAAGCCCGTGAAATTCATCACGGCAAAGGACTAGATGTATGTTTGTTGTTAGCCACAGCTTTGAGCACTGCACAGGTGACGATACGATTTGACTCGGTTCCTCCCCAATTTTGAGGGAGAACACCCTGGAGGTGGTCAGGGGCCTCCCACATCTCTACCCCTTCCTCCAACCTCATGAGAGGACTTGTGGCATGATGACTGTTTAGAGCACTCCCATGCCACTAAGATGCTATGCATTTATAAACATTCATACCTTCTCCGGGATTCGAACCCAAACCCTACAGAAGCAGTCGGCACCACTAACCGCTATACCGAATGGGCGGCTCATATATTTATGAATTATGTATGTCACTCACACTAGTATTTGATCTCAAAGTATGTTGTAGTAGACCACTAACAAAGAAGTGATTGAATTATAAACTTGTGAATTACTGATAAAGATAAGCTCTTTGTAAAGTAATGTGCTGCAGTAAGGCTCGGCAAATAAGATTATGTTCTAACCAAAAAAAATTAAAAACTGTAGTTCTGAAGAATATTTATTAAGCAAATAAACATCTGCTTTTTAATTTATAAGTGTCAGAAAAATAGCTTAAAAATATTATCGTTATTTAAATATTCTGAATGTACTTGTGTATTACACAGTTGACCATTTCATCAAATCAAAAGACGTTATAAAATGCTGTGATGTACAGGAAACTTTGGAAAACTATTTCCACCATCTACAAACACAATCTTATTCACATATACAATGATAGCACATTTGGTGATGGTTTTTCATTTGGCAAAATTGATCAATATTAAAATGTACAAGTACTATATAATGTAAAAGGCTTTTTTTAATAGCACACTTTTTATGCATAACTGTTGATTTTTAAAATTAGAGTTTTTAAATAGTACTGTGTGTCCAGTAGTGTCAAATTCTTTATTTTGAATATTTACACATTGTTTTATCTGCTTTGTAGCCTCTTTTGTCATCCACATTTATTTTTCAGCTACAGCCAAAGTAAAAGCTGGTAAAGTCAGTGAAATGCATCAGAAATTAGAAGAAAGTGAAGCAACTAGAGTTAGTTTTGGATCAAGTTTATCAGATTTGCCAGCATCATTAAGTCTTCTGGTCACAAATCCTACATTTGTGTTTTTAAGCTTAGCTGGGGCTAGTGAAGGTACAAAACAGTTTTCCCATGTAATTTTTATATCAATATTACCATCATTAACATGAAAAGCTGTTAATTCTTCCCTTAATGTGATGGACTTATATTTCAATCTTAAATTAGATGTTCTCTGGTGAAGAATGACAAGAATGTGAAATTGTACAAAATGCAAAAAGATTTATTTTTTTAACAAGTTAACTTTCTAAAAGATATTTAAATTTATGAAATTAAATGAAGATTATTAATTTAATGAAATATTCCATCAAAATATGAACTTCTGTAGTCTGAATGATTTTTCAGTCACACAGTATTTAAATACATTATGAATTATTTGTTTTATTAGCATGTATTATAGTCAATAGTTTTTGACAATTGTATAAATTTTGTTGCAGTACACTTTTAACAATTTCAAAATTTGGCGGCACACTAACAATAAAATAAGTTTAAAAGAATTTTATTTATCTATAATACACTATGTAAAATAGTTTAAGATAATAATTTTCAATGTTAAATAAATTAATATGTACAACAAAGACAACTTAATGTTTATCGAATAATTTATTAAAAATTAATTATAAGAATACATTTAATGTGAAATTTGAGCTTGATAATTTTAGATAATTTTATTTATATTTGGTCGTAAAAATGATATTGCCAATCTCTTTTCATCATTTACCTTTAAAAAAAATTATTATTTTTTGGATATTTGTTAATGGGCTAAAAAGGAGAGTTTACGCAAATAAGATGTAGAAAATTGTAACAATATTTTTAAAGCTCTTGTAGATATTGTGAGATAATCACTACAAATTTAAATCCAAAATAAATTGACTCTTTCAAATGTTTTAAAATTAAATCTATTATTACAGAGCAAAATTAGTTTTTCCTCTTCAAAGTTTATTCATATACAGATGTTATCCATTATAATAAATGGATTACGAACCAAATTCTTTTATATATATCCATCTATCTACAAAAAGATAAGTTAAATGTACCACAAATACCCTTTATTTTTGTAAATGGCCAAATGATTCAGTTCCAGTTTTTTTTTCTCGGAGTAAAATAATTTTAAAAAAAATTTAGTAGCACACAAAAGTGCCATGGCACAGAAGTTGAGAATCATGGGTAAAAATGTTAAAACTAATAAAAACTTAGTTTTTTTAATGATACAATGTAGTAAAAAAAATGTATTTTATCAGTGTTTTTTAATTATGTAGTTTTGGAAACATTTTCACCATAGTACAAAATGTTTTTAATTCTTGATGTATTTTTTAAATGTTTAATATTTAAAGATTTTGTACTTAAAAAGTGATATTTAATTTCTTAATTTTATTTAGGAATTTTACTTGCTGGTTTAGCCACATTTCTTCCAAAACTTATTGAATCTCAATTCAGTTATCAAGCTAGTTTTGCAGCCTTTATTGTGGGTAAGAACATTTGATTATTTTCATAAAAAAAGTTGTGCCATCGAAAACTTAATTGTTATTTATTTTTCTTTGAAACTCTTTTAAAGGTTAATATTGTAAAAATTAAAAAATATGAATTTTTCCATGTTTTATACTAATTTTTTTTATTAAGTGTTCAGAAATACAAATGCTTCAGATTTGAGCTGATAAATAAATTTGTCAGTTTTACGTTTTTATAAAGTTATATCAAGTATTTTTTCGATTTTGACAAAAATGAAATGCTTCAGATTAGTGTGATTGAATGTTAAGAATGCATCATTTTATCTATTTTATCAGATAATTATATTAATATAATTCATTACATTTTGAACACATAACTTATAGAAAAATTTATTAGCTTCCAAACTATCTTTTTGTAATAAATTGGAATGAATGAAAACACACATCGAGATCTCTTGATTCAAAGCTTTGAAAAATCTTTTTTCAAAAACTTAAAATGCATATGTTGCATTTAAACTTCATAATACTGGTTGCCTATATTTTTTTTATTTTTGTCCAAAGATAATGCTTTTCATAATTACCTTTGTGGGGAATGAGTATAGAGCAGTGATACTCAACCTGTGGGCTGCATGTGTCCCGCTGGCCTTTGAGTGGCCCAGTCATGTCCCATTTCACTAAGATATTCAGTTATTGGAAAACAATTTAATCAAAATTTAGTGAGAAATTATATAAATCAAGCAATCAAATTTATCAATTTGTCTTTTTTAATGGTAGAATATAAGCAAGAGTTTAGGTGATAGATGAAAGGAAATCAAAACTTTTTTTACCCCAAAACTCGGGGGGAAATTCATAAAAGTAAATATTTTGTGTGTGCGTTTAATAGAAAGATTAATATATTTTTAATATTTTGCTCTGTGCAATGTTGCTTTGGTCTTATAGTGTGTTTTTCCCACTATCTTCAAGTTGCGGCCTGCATGAAATTATTGTCATGTGTATGTGGCCCTGCGAGATAAAAGGTTGGGTACCCCTGGTATTGAGTATATGTTCATAATTTTATAGAGTATATATTCTTCATTGAAATATGAATCTTATGGGCTTAGTATCAGCATTACAAATGCAAAATTTATTACTGTTAAAAGTAACTTTCATTATAATTTCTTCAAAAAAAATTTTCATTGACAATTATTTCAACTTAGGAGAATAATTATATATATTTACACTACAGATAAAGACTTCCATAAGAAAAAATCAGCACCATATACTTTGCATTTTTCTTCAATTGAACTGGTTTTTTTCTTCTGATTAAACAAATTGTTATGTATTTTTATATTTGAATTATTCTGTATAAATTATTGGTATTAATTTTAAAATACTATTATGGTGGTCTATAGCAATTAAGAGGCATTTTTATGAGATTTAATTCTTACATAATATTACCTAATGCTTTTAAATACTCAAATAATTTTCAAAAATGTTTTTCTTACTTTTTATCAAAAAAAATTAATGATAAAAATCAGGTTTTTTACTATTTTTTTTGGTTATAAATTTGCATCAATTTTTTTATAATACGTAATTTTATTTCTTATAGGAACTGTTACTATACCAGGAGCTGGAGGCGGTAACCTACTTGGAGGTTACATTGTAAAAAAATTCAAAATGAAATGTGCAAGCATCATTCGAATGTGTATCCTGTTCTCATTAATTTGTTTGGCTTTCTCTTTTATCTTCATCTTGCACTGTCCAGATGCCAACTTTGCAGGAGTCAATACTAAACTTGTGAATGAGTAAGTGAGATGATTGCAAAATAATTTAAACATAAAAGCTTGTTTAGTGTATTATTTTAGAGCAATTAAAAAAGTCATTTTGAAAATATTTGAGCTTTAATTTTTATGATCATATTATTAGAGTGGTAATGGTTGTAAATTTGTGATTGACTTTATGTCAAGTCATATGTTTGAGTCCTGATGGTATTAAAGACCTACATGTAGATGAGCTGATGCATGTTAAATCTGTTGTGTGTGTGAAGCTTGAAGTCTTCAGTATGAACTCCACACTACTCCTATATGGTGTAGAAGTTTGGTGAGTGGGGTGTTAACTCGGACACCAACCATGTGACTTGACTTGTAGTGGAAATCATCAGTCCTCATGTTTCTTCTGAATTGGATAGAAATAAAACAATTAATTCATTTCCTTATCTATATAATCTAATCATTTCTATTTTTTTATCATTTGATTTTCGATATGTTAGAAATTCTTTACTTGAATATATAATATTTTGGTTTGTACTCATGTTAAATTTTTAATTGAAGTATTTTAGATGTAATATTAAGAAGTTATATCATTTTAGAAATTCATTTAAGCAGCTTCATTTCAGAATTATCCAATCAATGCAACTTTTTCAATCATTGTGACTGATTATGTTCATAAGGACTTAATTTTTTGAAACTTTTTAATGTGTATTTGATTTTTATGCTACGGAGATAGTGCTAATTTTTCTAACATCCTGATCGTTGGAAGTAATGTATTCAAATTGCCTTGGAACTGAACTGTGAGTATCGGTTTTAATTTTTCTTCAATTTCCAGTTCATTAAGTTCTTTTTTGTAAGTAATAAATTGATTTTTACTTTCCATATTCTAAGCATGGATATCATATGACTAACTTTAAAATTTGATCATTGAATTACTGAAGATAAAGACTAAATTTTAAATACATAATCAGAGTTATACATTTTGCATGTTTTATTTGGATTACTTCGGTGCATGGAATTCAATCAGTTTTAAAAGAAAGTTTTAATTAAGCATAATGGATTTTAAAATTTATTTATGTTGTATATTAATCTTTTTAGCACAAGTGTATCCAAATTCACTCTGGACTGTAATGCAGATTGTTTATGCTCTGATCGTAATTATGATCCTGTATGTGGAGTGGATAACATTATATACTTTTCTCCATGCTATGCTGGTTGTCAAACAGTTTTTCAAGATCGTGATAAAAAGGTAACATCAGAGATCAATTAAATTCTGTTTTAGAATCTAGTAAAAAATCTCAACAATTTTAATGTCATTTAGGAAAGAATTTTAAACAAAATTATTTAAATATTTAACGTTTATTAGTTATTTTAATGATCTGTTACATTTTTGAATGAGAAATTAATTTTCATCTTGAATAAAAATTTGAAAGATTTTTTTTCTTTCTAGATTGTGTTCTTTAATTTCTTTTGTCACTTTATTGTTGATTTTATTTATAAAAGAGGTTCTATTTTACCAAGATTCAATAGTATTTTTTAGTTGAATTGTTTGGTATTTTTTTTATCAGTTTAAAGTTTCTTCTAATACTGATATGCAATTATTCATTTTAGAGTTATGGATCTTGCTCTTGTATTGATGAAGGGTTGGCCAATATAACATACTCGGCTACAAATATTGCAATTGAGGCAACAAGAGAAAAGTGTAATAATAATTGCACCCATGGCCCTCTGTTTCTGGCTGTTATCTTTTTGTGTATGTTTTTCACATTTTTAGTTAGCATGCCTTCATTATCAGCCACTCTAAGGTATGTATGAAAAAATGTTAAGAAACTTTTCATTTATTATTTGTAATTTTTAGAAAATATGTTCGTCTTAAAGCATTCTCTTTCTTGTGATTAAATTAAAGCATTTAACTTTAAAAAATAAGGTTTATATTATTTAAAGTTACTAACATATTGATTCCATGACATTGATGACCTTTGGCAAATTTTAACAATTGTTCTCAGGATGTTGTCAAATAGATTGCTAAAACTTGTGTATTACCCCCCCCCCCCTCCAAAGATTTTACAAGTGCCATTTGAGTAATTTATCTGAAGATTTTATAATATAGCTGCTGCTCTCTTTGATTTTATATATGCATATAATAAATTATTCAAAAATTTTCAATAAGTGCAAATTTCAAAATAAATCGTAATTTTTTCTTTTCATTTCTTTTTAAACTGTAATATCAGTATAAATAATTTTTTTTCTCTATCTCTAAATTTGAACTATGGATTGTGTGAATGTTAGTATTTTCCCAAACATTATACAATTTTTTATATAAATGCTCCTTCTTAGATGTGTCGCAGAAACCCAGAAATCATTTGGATTAGGTATTCAATGGATGACAGTGAGACTTCTAGGTATGAACAAATATTTTTTTAATAATAAAAACTTTCAGATTTTATCATAAAATACTTTTGAGCTCAATATTTTTTTATGTTTTTAAGTAGATTTGGCAGTTAACTAATATTAAATATTTTCTAAAGAATTATTTTCATTGATGAATTTAGAAAGAATATATGTATTTAGCCTTTTTTTAATTTATCACTAAAATCTAAAGTATAACTCCATGTTACATAAGGCTTTCGAGTCAGTTATATTAGAAAATATAATCTTAATTTTGACTTATTTTTCAAGTAAAAGTAATTTCATTATCTTCAACAGGTGTTTTTTAAAAAAATGTTGTAGACCTTTTCAAAAACTTCTCAAAGAATGCTAAAAATATGCAGAGCATTTCTAAATATTTAATTAAAAGCTAGTTTCGGCTGTTTTATTTCAGTTGTAAATACATAAAAGGGATTTCAGTTGATATCAAATTTAAGCACCATATTTATTTGAATTTAAGCTACACTTTTTTTCCAATGTTAATGCTATTGAGACTTGGATTCAAAGGCAGAAAAATTCATTGGGCGAGCAAGAACATGATACTGATGATTAGAGCTATTACAAGCTCATGTATGTTTTTAATACTGGTAAAATAAATAAATTATTCTCTTCTCATGAAATTTAAATGAGAACTAATAAATAAATATTGATAAATCTTTTTATACTATTATATATTTTTTAAACAAAAACGTGTTGAGAATTCGGGGTGCGGCTCAGAATCGATGGCAGCTTAGATTCAAATAAATATGGTACTTTTTCAAAATTCTAAAATTATTAAATGATATTTAAATATCTAATTCAAGATTATCAAACATCTTAAAACTTTTACAATTATCAAATATTTTTTTCAGGAACTATACCTGCACCTATTTTCTTTGGATGGCTGATCGACAAGAGTTGCGTGCTGTGGCAAGACTCCTGTGATGATCAGCATGGATCCTGTTTGTTCTACAATAATGAAAAAATGAGTGCAAACATTTTAACAATTGTATGTCTTGTTAAGTTCCTTTCATGCATTTTCTTCACTATTGCTTGGTACACTTACCGTCCACCTGATCCTGCACCTTCTTATGCCAGAAATCCATCAGTTTGTGAATCTCATAATCAATCAATATGCAAAGGTGTACCATCGTCTCTTAATCCCAGTGAGCCATGTCTCGGTATAAGATTCTCTCCATATCAGAATGAAGCTTTTACTTCATGTGAGGCACATGTTAGTAGTGTATTGTAAAGTTTGTTCTAATATTCAATTCTCATTTCATTTATGTAATTAAAAATGCACTATGTTAAGTCTTCTGTATTGCCAAATGAAAATATGTGAAGTGTAGTGTATTATGAGATTTTATTTATTTGTACAGTGTTTCTTCCCTCCATATAAATGTGATAAAATACAAAATCCAAAAAAAACTTTTATTTACAATATTTGCAACGTTGACTGAATGGAAGTTAATTTTTATATATTACAAAAGTATGTATACAATTTTAAAATTTAACAAAGTTATAGTACAAAATCATGTATAGATGTATATTTGAATGTTATATTAATAATCCCTCCCCCCATACATTAAAAGATATATCACTGTCTTGAAATATAATGCATGAAAATGAAGCACCAAAAATTACAATTTTGCATAATGATTTGTTTTATTGATTGATTTCGTTTTGAAATATATCTAGTAGATTTTAAATTCATGTTTTGTGATTTACTGTATTTTCACGAATTATGTAAACACGGCTAAAATCAATATTTTGCATTGTAAAAAATCTAACATTGATAATTTTTTTACTTATAATTAACCATTTACATCTCATTTTTAATGTATTTCCCATGATTTTCATTTTATGAATGTATATGTGCACATTTTTTCATTCGTCTATTAAAATAAAATTGAAATTTATCTGTATGTTGTAATCTTTTTTAGTTATTCAATTATTCTTTACATATACAGAAGTTTCTTCACACTTTATAGAAACAATTTTGTAATTCATTTTCTCACTTGCATTTTGAGATAAAACCGTCAATTTCAGAATAATCGTCTGCTAATGTTTTCTTTTTATTGGAATGTAAAATAAAAGATTTATTTTAAAAATGGCTCCTAGAAATATGATATGGTTCCAAGGTTACATAATTATGCTTTCCAAGGAGAAATATCCGGACCAACAAATTAAAAAAGTGCAAGAATCTCAATTAATGCATTTCAATAAAAGGTAGTTATAATATGTGAAATTTGAAAGGGGAAAAGCTTCCAGCAGAAAGTAAAAATGAAAACATGACTACACAAAACTTCATCCTAAGACTGTTCAAACACTGGCAACTATCAAGAAAAAGATCTCTGATCCTAAAAGAAAATCTGCTGACTGAAGAATTCATTGCATCGAAATTAGGAATGTCTTCCGGAAGTGTAAATAAAATCATTCATGAGGATTTGAAGTTAAAACAGATGTTTAAGCCTAAAGAGTTTGTCTCCTTTTTTAAAACAGTGCTGGAAGAATAGCAAATTATGTAAAAAAAAAACATCTAGCTGTGCTGAAAAATGGAAATTAGAGGTAATATTTAAGATGAGGTATGGGTATGTTTAAGTGACTGTAGTAAAAGATCGATTTTCTATTGCTTCATTCACGGGAATGACTGTACAAAATGGCTTCATCAGTGTACAGTAAAGTTTCCAAAGGGGTGTAAGATTTTCTAGCAATGGCATATTAAAAATCAAAAAAAGTTTATTTTTAGAACCAATTTTTGAAGAAATTCCAACTTTATATGGAAAGGATATTGATAAAGTATGTTCAAAGCCTTTAGTCGCACGTCTAAGTCAACTGCCGCTTATTTAGCAAAGAAAGAATCAGAAACAGGAATAAAATGTATTGCATTTGATGAAATACATGTAAAATCTTCCTACGTTTCTGCAATGGACTTTTGTGCTTTCAGTTTATTAAAACAAGCCTTAGAAAAACGGTATCCAAGAACACTGAATGGACTTTGGAAAACAGTTTAAGAAGAATGGAGTACAATTTGTATGACAGTTCTTAAAAGTTTACTTTTATGAAAAATTCAAGCTAGAGCTATTGTCAAGAATCATGTTTATCAGATGGAAACAAATTTCCCCCAAAAAATGCAGTGTTTATTGTTAAAAATTAACTGTCAAATTTGTTTCCATAAAGTGTGAATGACCTTTTGTATAATTTTATTAATTTTTACTAGAGACAGAAGACCTATGATAAAGGAAACAAACAGATATTGGAACTTAAAAATACGGATGCTGCAGTATTATAAGCAAAGGACAGCTATTAATAATATATATATAAGTGGGGTTTAACTAGTTTTGTGGCTAGAGAGAGAGAGCTGACTTTCTCCCTTTCTGTTTGTAGTACTGGGTGAAATGCTATTGAAAATAATAGATTGAAGTTTTAAATTCATGATATGAAAAAAGTAACTTTTTTCTAAAGTTGCATTCAAAAATATATAGAGCAAAATGAATCTGTATACAATGAACAAGTTATTGCCAGATTCTGGGTCTAAATACAGATTCAAAGCTGTAATATTACTGGCTGAATTGTAGCATAGCAATTAAGTAGAAAATTAATTATAAGGTAATTGTATTAAGAGTTGAATACTATATTTATATGTGTAACACTAGGAATATTTTTGTGTTTTTCAACACACACAATATAACACTAAGGTAAAAATGAAATTACTGGAATATACTATTTTTAAGAGCAACTAATGCACCATCTATGAGTAGGATATGTAGGTAATTAAAAATAGATAAACTTGGAAATGAATTAATACGATGTTCTTTAATAACAAACTATTCAGTATTTAATCCATACACAATTTAGAATTTCCTTATACAGATACTATTAATAAGATTAATTTGGTATTTTTGATCTCTCTTTATATATACATAATAAAACTATGAAATTTTTTGTCTGAAAACAATTATGTCAGGAAACTTTTTTTTCATTTAATGAATTTTACTTATTTTTTGGTGAAAAGGTATTGAAATTGTCACACTGAATTTTATCCAATACAAGCTAGCTCAATGTTGAATGTTTCTAAGAGCAGAATGCAACAACCATTAATATTTCATGCAGATAAAGAAAGAAAGATTTGTAAGATGAGAATTTTTTTTCTTCACAAGTTTGAAGAGAAATGAATGTTTTTCCTTTATGTACTCATTTCAAGATGTTTATTGGTTATCAAATAAAAACCATGATCATCAAATATTAGAAAAATTTGTGAATATTTCTGTTAGGTAAAAATAAATGATCAAAGTTAAAATTTTGCGAACAATTAAATAAGCATATAGAAAATATATTAATTCATAAAATAAAAAAGTAATCAAGTTCAAGTGAATTTTGTACTGATTTATACTACAGGTTTAAAGAAATGTTAGTAAAATTTCTGTTAATTTAATTGGACAGTCTTTTGCTTTTGTTGTAATTTGTAAAAAAAAATTTTTTTTTTGAAAGTTTGGATATTTTGATGTAAATTTTTTTTATAATCACAAATTTCTTTTCCATTTTGATAGTTAAAGACTGTTATTTTCATGGAAAAAAAGCTCTTTAAAAGAAGTTTCTCTAAATTGAATTGGAGTGTATTGTTATAAAAGGATGCTTTTTTGTCATATACAGATAAATCTTAATTTAATATTTGCAAAAAAAAACCTTATATGGAAGAACTTTCTACTTGAATGCTACTTGTGCAGCTCTTTATATGTAGCTACGGTTGCCGATTCCAGGGCTAATGCAGGTTAAATCTTGTCGAAGCTCAATTCCTCACGTTGGTGTGTTGTGAAATTTTGAAGAATGGGTTACTGCTAAAATAACATAGTACAAAACTACGAGGCTCATCGCAAGAAATCTTCCGTGGCCGCGGTAGCTTAGTGGTCAAGGTAGCGGACTCATGGTTGGCATGTCATGAGTTCGAGCCTAGTACCATTGAAGACCTGAAGTGCAGAGTGACCAATGCATGTTAAATATGTCGAGCTCCAAACAACTTCCCTTTGGTGTGCTGTGTAAATTAGAAGAGGGGGTGCCAGGCCACATGTCGTCATCGTCACTTAACCGTGGTTCAAAGTTTCAAAGTCTGTCACCAAAAACCCTCGTGTAACTAAACAAAGCGACGTTAATATTCTCTCACGCACGCGCGCTTTAGTATTATGCATTAAAAAAATTTTTAGCATATTTCGAGTTTTTTTTTTAGTTCCTACTATTATATAGTTCACACTCTCCTAAAATATATTTATTTATATATCTTGTTAAAATATTCAGTCGTTAATAAAATACTTTTTATTCACATCCACTCAATTTCAAATGAATTTTTTTAATTTGTAGTGGATGAGGTTTGATGTTAGTACAGGTTTTTCAAATATTAACTCATTAATTACAAGAGAGATATATATTTCAGTCGATATTATTCCTCTAGAGGGCAGCACCATTGGATAAAACCATTGAAAATTTGTAATGAAGATTTAACCTGAATAAGCATATGTTCGTTAGATTTCAGCATTCCTTTTACACTGGTTTTAAGATAAATTCTGACCCATTATATTCAACTTTTTTTAAAAATGTAGTTACAAATTTAATGTCGTTAAAAAGTTTTTAATGATAATTTAAAAGATGTTTTGCCACTTAGCATTGTGATTCTGTCATAAATAAATACATTTTTATATTATAATTATTTAATAAAAAATAACTAAAATAAAATTTTTCTTTGTCGACCTCAGTAGGAATTGACTTAAAAGAAATTTTTTTACATCACTTTTTTTTTTCATTCAGCATACATTTTTTTAGAAATATCCACTTGGACCTTAAGATATCCATTAAATGTATGTTCCGCTTTTTGCTGCTGTAATGGGTTATCTACGGAGAGAGTAAATGTAATTGTATGTGTTTTGAATGCGGTTCATTTTATTATAGATAAATTAGTGCAGTCATTTTCTTGTGATATGCATTTTTATCAGTGGCTTAACGGAGAATATTAGGGCCCCATACAAAGGCAGATTTGGGGCCACAAGCGGGACCTTACAAAGGATTGCAAATCCATAAACTTTGGGCCTCCTAGAATCCTGCCCCTTCCCCACCCCGCGATGCTGGGATTCCGAGGGTGTTCGTTACGCCAATGCTTTCTATAGCTTGAAATCATGTATTAAATTATTTGTCGTTGTCAGTACTCATAATTTTAATTCTAACTTCTCTTTACATAAAAATACAAGGGATGAGAAAACTATACAAAAGATTTTTCATAGGAAACTGACAATTCCTTCTCTGGCATGAAATTATATAAACAGTGACAAGTTATATTTGACAAAAAACAAAAGGAATTTATTCATAAAATTCTTTTGTGGATAAAAAAAAAAGGAAGAGATAAAACAGGATTGAATATGGCGAGGAAAACAGTCTTTCAGTTTTTTTCTTATTTCTTTTTAGGAGGTAAAAACTTTATTATAATTGAAAAAAGATAAGTTTTGAAAATTCTGATATATATTTTATGAAACTTTAATTTCATGTAGCTACCTCCAGATGGCACTATATACTGATCATATCTATAACACTCGGTTGCTTTTTATCCATACGACTTTTGAAAATAAATTTATAACGATTTAAAATACTGGATATCTAAAAAAACTAAATGAACAGCTTTGTTCTAATCTGCGATATTTTTTTTATCTAAAGTGCATGGAAAATAAAAAATGCATTAAAAAATATTTACTTTCAAAATATTTTCAAAATCGATTTTTATTTTAAATTAACATGTGAAAATTTAAATTTTATGAGAACTGCGGGATTATGTGTCAATTTTTTTTTAAAAAAAAAATCTCTACCATTTATATAAAAAAAATGTGCGCTTCTTAATTGTAACTGATTTTGATTTGCTGAAAAATGCCTTGGTGCTTCTAAAAGCCGAAAAAAAATTTCTTGATAATATTTTTAAAAATGATTCCATATTAACGTCGCACTCAGTGGTACATACGAACAATTTTGTGGGGTGGGGAGGGATATATTTTAAGAAACGGGCAGACAGAATTACCAAAGCGTGTGTAATCTTTATGATAAAAACTACGGAGGGGGGGGGTGAGTTCCCATCCTCTTGTGTACGCCACTGACTTCACTCCAGTGGTGTAACGGGGAATATTAGGCCCCCTTGCGAAATGTAGTTTTGGGCTTTTCATATTTTATAAATTAGTTAAATACGTACTTGGCATCAGTCAGGCTTTGGGTGCTCTAGAATTCTGCGCCCCCCTCCGTTACGCCACTGGGCAGTGACGTAAAGGAGAACATTTAGCCAGCCCCTGCAAAGTCAGGTTTAGGGCCCCCTAATTTGATTTTACAAAGGGTAAGTATTTGGCGGAAGCCAGGCTTTGTCCTTCCCCTCGCAATGCGGTGGTGTACGGTACGCCACTGCCTCTATCAGAAGCTACACTAGAGCTTTTGGTGGTGGACCTCGAAAATCTGAACTTCGATCGAGTAACGATGACTTACGAGTTGGCATTGCACTCTCCAAATTTCCACACCACGTCAACCTGAGAACTTTGATTTACGATAGATTTAACATGCATCGGCGGATTTTTTTAGTGACATCAGGAATCGACAATGCCGACCACGAGTTCGTGACCATGATCCATGTTTTAAAAAGATCAAATCGAAGCAGATGATCCGTTTTAGGAATAGTTACGAGGGTCATTCTGAAGTTTTTGAGATACGCCTAGGTTTTTGAAGTTATATTAACAAAATTTTAGGAGTGTTCAAAGTAGTCTCCTCCAGCATCAATATACTTTAGTAGATGAACTTTCCACACAAAGTAAATGCCTCAAACTATTCATTTCTTGGGATTGATAAAAAAAATGCATTTATCTCTTCTTCCGAATGAAAACGACATCTACGCAAGTTCTTTTTTAGATTAAAAAGTAAGCAGAAGTCACACATAGCTAGATCCGGAGAATAAGGTGGATGTTCTATCACTTTAATTTGCTTTTGCTTATGAAACTCAACAGTTTATCTGACTGTATGGGAAGACGCATTGCCATGGGGGAAGCGTTAGTTCCCTAACATTCACTTGGAGAATTTCTGGAAGACATATAGTGGTATACCAGTTTGCTGTTCCTGTCTTCTGTCCTTCCAACTTGATGGTTTTGACCAATACCGTACTTTTTTTTTGAAGAACATGGCATACATTACTTTTTTCATCGCTCATTGTCTTTTCTCCGTTGTCGGCGTGGGATCATTTTCAAAGATCCATACTTTGCTTTCTTGACGTGTCGGAACGATAAAAAACGGTAGGTACGTTTCAACACCCATTACAATTTTAGAAATGATGCGGTGGCATCATTTAGCAATTTAAGAGTTTCTTTGCTGATTCTGACACGCTCCTCTTTTGGGTTCTCAGTTAGATTATGGGGAACCCACAACAGCAAACTACTTTTGAACACATTTTACAAGCTTTTATTTAACTTACAATGTATCTATGTATGCATGTAATTTGCTCGGGTGGAATCTTGGAACTCAATTTTGAAGCTGATATCTTAAACTCATTGAGCTGAAATTTTGTACACTTTTAGTTTGGATGATAAAGCATGTTTTGACCATTTATATTCCGATATTGCAATTAATTAAAAAGATATTAATTAAAAACTTTAAACTAGTTTTGGCGCTAACTTCGATATGTCTGCATTTTTGTAATAATGTTATTGTTATAACAATGACAAAAGTTGGCGTCGAAAATCGGTTTACAGCCAAATTGGAATTTCATAACGTTGCGCTATTGACTGTATTAATTAACTTTGTCTAAAAAATAATTACATTTCTACAACGTAAAAATAACGTTTCTATAACGTATGCAATTTTTTTTACAAATTTCTATCTGTTTTCTTGGATTTAAATTCAAAACAAAAAAAGTAGAGCTATTTTTCAAGTATATTGGTACATTGTATACCTTTCTCAACGCTGCCTAGTTAAACTGAGATGGAGTATTGTAGAAATTCTTTAAAAAAATTTATATAACTTTAATCTATGAAATTCAGACAAAAAATGATTACAGAATCGGAAAGATCATTTACTTCGTCCCGATACGGTATAATGTTTTTCACAAAATCATAATATTTGTATTCTTACGATTCTTTTTAAATAAGTCAAAGTCGATGCGTTTTTATGAAAATAATGTCTAAATTATTGCGAATGAATTTTTTTGGTTTAAATTAATCGACATTCCGAACTAAAACAGCTCATGCTTTGTTTTTTTAGAATCAGTTATTTAAAAAATTAAATGCAGAAAACTTTTTTTTTACGATTTTTCAAAAAATACTCAAAATTTTAATTTAACATTTAATAACTTCGTCCCCCCATTTATGAAGAAAATCTCCTAAAACTTTTTTTCATGTGTACGACAATATTACCCAAGATCTGTACGAAGATTGAAAAAATTGCTTAAAAATTACGTATTTAAGAAAAAATTGTGTTTTTCGTCTAGTACCCTTTTTGCGAGAATTCATTTAGCTAGACTGTTCGAAAATAACCGGCAAACACCTAGCAACAATGATGCGTTGAATGAGATGAACGGACAAAGAAACCTGTCCAGTGATAACTAAAAAGTAAAAAATAAATTGAAAGTTAAAAAAAAAAAAGTTTTAAAACAAGCTTTTATTTAAACGCGCTAAAAAGAATAAAATAAACTGTTCCTTTAAAACCTTTTTTACTATCAAATTATAACGTCACTACACAATTTAAATGATATAAAAGCTTGTCGCAAAATTTAAGTTCTCATATTTACTTAGTTTGAAATTTTCAAAAATTAAAATCAATCAGATCAAGTTATTTAAATTACTTGTTTATCTACACAGGTAAATCTTGCGACAAGCTTTTATATCATATAAATTGTGTAATGACGTTATAATTTGATAGTAAAAAAAGTTTTAAAGGAACAGTTTATTTTATTCTTTTTAGCGCGTTGAAATAAAAGCTTGTTTTTAAAAAAGTTTTGTTTTAATTTTAATTTATTTATAAGCTTCATTTGTATGTAACGGAATCTTTGAACTCAATTTTTACCCACTTTAAAAGGTCAAATTAATTCGAAATTTTGCGCACTTGTTCAGGACCGATGACAATACAATAATTTAATAATTTTGTTCCATTGTTCTGATCAGGATAATCCGGATTAACGATTTTCTATTTTCAGATCCCATTTCGCATCTGGCGACTAATTTCAAATTCCATTTCCAGATTTGGCGACTAAGAGATGAAGTTACAACGTAGTTCGATTAACTATAAAAGGGTGTTTTTTAGTTTTTTTAAACTATAATTTATTTCATATGTAATTCTTCATGAATCATTTTGTGTACGGCTACGGATCCAATTTTTAATTTCCTTTTGTATCATTTGGTAGGAACAGCGATTATCATTCATTAACTCTTTCGTATGACAGGCACATTACCTGGGATTAATGCCGACCACGCCTTTCCTGTACGTTCTTCATCCTGAAGAGAATTGAGACCCCTGCAAAATTCTTTAAACCTTCTGAATACAGTAGCACGACATCGAGATTCCTCAACAGATGCTAATTGCAGCTGTTGAACGCATTCGTCTTGATTTAATCCCGCTTTAAAATCATAGAAAATCATAGCACGATAATGTTCTCACTTCAGCTCCATTTCCTCTAATGTCTAAAATTTATTCTTCGATATACAACCCTAAAGTCATTAAAAATCGTCTGCTGTATTAAAATACTTTGTATTTTCAAGTTAAACCGTTAATTTTGTTTTGTAACATCTCGTCTGCGCGTATTTAAAATTTTTTAGAATTAACCTCGTGTTTTGTTGTGTGTGTAGCAATAATATAAAATAAAATAAATATTATTTCTTCAGTAATTCCTTATTTATTAGCTTTATTTTTACTTCATTTATTCTTAAAAAAGAACTTCTTATTATTTTCTTAAAAAAGAACACACGAAGAAAATATCAGACAAACACTAGTTCAATTTTTCGCCTTTAGGAAAAAGGTATTTTTTAAAAATGGGATTTACAAATCGCCATCACACTGGTAAGAAGTCATATAAACAATGATGGCGCAATTATATTATTCTATAATTTATTCAATGTATAAAAATACCGTATTTATATTCAAATCTAAGCCGCACCCCAAAATCTTAACAAATTTTGTGAAAAAAAGGTGTAAAATGGTTTATCGATGTCCAGTCTTACAAAATTAAAACAAATTTAAAAGGAGAACTAATAAGTGAATAATTATAGTTATTTACCAGAATTATAAATTTTCAAACACTTACATGAACCTGTAATTGCTCTAATTATCCCATCCAACGAATTTTTTCTCTTCAGTTCTAAGCCGCACCCGATTTTCAGTAGCATTAACATTAAAAAAGAAATGCGGTTTAGATTCGAGTAAATACGATATTTTACTTTGTTTTATTCCAAGAGAATTTTCCGGTAGACCGGTCAAGCCTGGATTTGGAAAAAATAAAATTTGATTGACAGGCCTAATATATCTTTCATGTAATTATTATTTTTCTGTTGGAAAAAAGAATTGTACTGTGTAATCGATGATGGTTGAACTTAATATGTAATTGATTTTTGTATATTTACGAGATATTATCATTCATCAGGACATAATTTTGATCGTTTGAGGTTATAAGGCGTCCGTGTAGTAAAATTTAGCTACTATTATTCACAAGAGCCTTAATGCAAACTTTGTATAGCTTAATTAATCTTTTATTAAAAGATCTAAAATCATTCGACTGTAATAAATGAATATAACTGGGGACCTAACAAGGCAAAATTGGAAGAAATCCTGTAGGAAATGAGAAATTCATGTTGTAATATTGCTACGAATTTTGTGTAATGAATGCTTAGAATAGTGTAAATAATTTATATCTGGATGTGTAATACGTTAATATCACTTTCCGTTTTATTTATTTTATGCTAAAATCGTAATTGCAAACAACGCCGTTTCTTAGATTATAATGGCGTTTCTCTCAGTCAAAACTTGGGGAAATATTGGCGATACAGCCAAGTTGCCATCATTTTTGGCGACCATTTCTGGGCAACTTGGCTATCATATGAATGCTTCTGGAAATTACTAGAGACATCTATTCATAGCAAGATCTATGATGAAAGCAGACCTTTCGAGAAAGATCCCTACAACCCATAAATAGGAGTCGCTCGCCGAAACTGAGTTAGTATTGCTTTGATCGTTGAAAAGTCGACTCGCGATTGGTTGCTATGATCAAGCGAATGAGTGCTTACGAATAATCTTAATCATTACGTATTTGTATTCTAGACACTGATAGTTGTGTCTGATCGCCGTAGAATGTGTGAAGGCCTTCTGGGATTTATTTTGCGAATTTTTCTGCTGTATCCTGTATTTCTGAGGATTGTTTTTTTTTCTCAATAAATTTTCATTGTTCTTAAAGAACTGTTTTGCTCTTTGAGACTGGTAGCATAAAATTCTCGAACACCGATTTACGTAACAATATTAAGCAATAAATAACTAACGACAGAAACAGCTCTCTTTAATATCTTAGGGCTTTATGTAACCTTGCTCAGCCATCAAAAATAGTCTTGAGGGAGATTATAATAGGTAAAACATTAAGGGGGTTCACCCATGTGACGGCCTGTTCTTTAAGCATTTTTAGAGAAAAAAATTTGACGACTAGTAAAAAGATAGAACTTAAAGTTTTTTTTTATCATTTATTTATATGTATTTTAAGAGTATGTATAAAAGTTTAGTCACAAATATCGAAGAATAAAACGTGAGTTATAGCTCTCTGAACACACCCGCCTCAAAAAAATGGATACTCACTTCCTCTATGATTCCAGCTAATTGGCTTATGTGAAATAATAAAAAAAAACTAACAGCGTTTTAATTTTTAAACCTCTACAAACTTGCATGAACGTATATTCGCATAGAAATGTCAATAGTATCAAGCCGACTGTACACAGTAGGCCGAGCCTTCGATCGCTTGTTTCTTTATAACGACTTCGAATTTTAAAAACCCACTTTACCACCGTGTTCTAGACATGTCAAGGAAGCAATTTATAAAGGGGAGGGGGATTATTTTTTGAACCCTTTACATGGGTGAATCCCTTTAAGGCAAATTCGTATTCTAATAGAGATAGACGATATGCTTGAAGTAAAGATTTGTATTTCTCGGTTTTAACTGCAGAAAATTAATATTCATTACTTTTCTCTCTCTCTCTTCACTAATCTCTTTCTTTTTCTTTTTCTACTTCGTTTGGTAACAAAATACTTTACTTTTAGTTTTTTAGTATATAAATTGCACTCAGATAGAGAGATAAGTTTAAAAATTTTAAAATGATTTTATAAAATTTTTTGCCTTTTTTCACAATATATTTTTTTCCGTTTAATGTAAGGTTACATATTTAAGAAAAATAATTGTAAAATTTAAAAAAACCAAATACCATTTTTTAAATTCTTTTTATCGTGTTTTTTTTATTGCTACGCCTTACTCCGTACTTGTTTGGGTCAATTACATTTGAAAAATTATTTGAATGAAATACCTCTACGTAAACTTTGAGAGGTAATTTCAAAATTTAAAAAAAATTAATGATTTGACCTGCATTTTTAGATAAACATTATTATGATTAAAACCTGTATATTACATTCAGACTCATTTTGGAAATAATTTATCATTTTCCGTTCTCTTGCAGAAACCCATCGATTCTCAAGTAAATTATTAACAATATTCTTTCAATTAAAATTTAGCTATTCCATAATATTCATTTGCTGTTATGGAAATAATTTTAGATATCAAATGGAACAAAAGTTTTTTGCTTCTAATAAGGGAATAGAAACAATAGAGACGATCAAATTTTTCTTTAAAAATTTGACTTCAGAATATTTTCGATTTTAAAACGTATTTTTCTGGATTTAAGACATAAAAGAACTAAATAGTTATGAGATATAGAATACTTTAAAAAAATATTTAACTTGCTAATATTTTTACTCTTTTTTTTTAGATGTCTGTTCACGCAAAAATTAAGATAATGATACTCAATACCTAAAAAATGGCTAATTTCTTAACACAACGATAAATTGCTATTTTTAACTCAAGTCTCTGAGGGAAAATATAAAGAAAATCCAGGCAAAATATATTAGAAAAATATTTTAAAAACGTATTTAAACACATTCGTAATGTTACAATAACCTATTTCATATCTGAAAATATTTCTAAACTTTTTCTAAAGATATGAAAAGCCATAAATGAATCATATAAAAGTATTCTTAGAATTCGGATTGAAAAATATTATTCTAAAGGGAAACTTTAATTACCTTGTTTTCACTTTCGGATGTACTTTATTGCATTTCCGAAACAATAATCTAGGTTCAAGGAGGAAAATAAAAAATTGCTATTGGGGATTTTAGCATAACGTTCCCGAACTAAAAAAAAAAAAAAAAACCGGCAGAGACGTGAATTTTAACAACCGCAAAAATTCTTTCAGATTTAAAATTCTCTCGGGGGCTCTACATGAATAAATATTCTTAATATACATTTATCCGAAATTCTAAAATTACTTAAGACTAAAAAAATGTTCAAAAAATTTTTTTGAAGATAGTTTCAGTAAAAATAATTTGTTTTATATTTGGATTATATTATTAAGTTGATTCTGAAATTAAAAAATCAGTTTGATTAGCCATTATTTCATAATTTTTAAAAAAATAAGAATTTTTGGCCTTTTTTAAATTTTTATAAAACCTGGATTATTAAAAAGTTTTAATCATTTTAAGTGATTTATGTTTCTTAGATTATTGCAAACAAAAGTAATTATGGATTTGAAAATCAGTTACCTTGTTGATTTTCAATAATTATTTTTCTAGCTTATCCTAGAAAAAAAACACAATTTTTTTTTTAAATATTAATTTTAGCATTTTGTAAAAAAATAACTAGAGGTCTCAGACCTAAATCCGTACCAACTTTTATGGAAAATACATTTGAGAATATATATAAAAAAAGTCTCAAGCTCCTATTTTGAACAAAAAGAAAACTGGGAATTAAAAAACACACAATATAATCAAAATTAAAAGTTTGAGAAAAACGCATTTAAAGTTTGTAAAGTCATAAGAAAACTAATAATGCCTGTGTAAAGTTCTAATTTTTTTAATATGTTATTTTCCAACTTAAGTTTTACATTAAAACACTACTTTAATTAAAAATGGCTGAAAATATTTTTTTAATTTAAAATATATTTTTGCATAATATTTATAGCATTTGTTACAACGACAGGTTATTTAGCCTAATCTTAAAAGCAATATTTTCACAAAAGTTTTGGAACACAAAGAATTTATGTTCAAAATAATAAAGATACTAACTTAAGCTAAAAGTCGCCAGATATGTACATAAAATTAAATTTTTTTCAGTTTTAAATTGGGGTAGTTTGGCAAGTTTAATTTTTTTTTACACAACTTTCAAATACTAAAATGTAGTACTACAATATGTTTACTATAAATATAGTTTGTTACCTCATGGAAATATTCAGTTTTATCTCCAATGCTTGTATTCAGAATACTTGTATTTGAAAGTTTAATTGCAGTATCAGCTGAGGGTTGATTTTTAAATAGACCATTTTCAGTAGTATTCCATCTCTTCGAAATATATACCTAAGAATGTTTTTGGGATGGTATTTTCTCAACAAGAAAAAAAATAAG
Organism: Trichonephila clavata; assembly: GCA_019973975.1. Taxonomy (NCBI): domain Eukaryota; kingdom Metazoa; phylum Arthropoda; class Arachnida; order Araneae; family Nephilidae; genus Trichonephila; species Trichonephila clavata. The sequence goes on along the minus strand of BMAO01018155.1, from coordinate 140,323 downwards.
GATAAAGCTTCTAAGTTATATGAATTATTTTTTAAAAACAAAATTTGGTCTTGAAATCAATCTTAATTAAGTAACTATGAGAACTCAAAAAACTCGAAACATAATGAAGCAGAAATTATTTTAGTTATTAAAATTGAAATTAATAACCATTTCGCACTGAAAGCATTGATTGTGCTTAAAAATATTTTTAATTAATTTAATTTGTAATGTTCTTGGTTGCGCGCCTAAAGGTGTGGGAGGATTGGAAGGCACACTAGCCATATTTCAACAAAACAATAATTTCTTCACAATATTAATCACAACTTAAATCCAGTCTAAGAGATGCACCCAATTAATAACTGTGCAAGCAATTAACGAGGTACGCGAGACATGAGAAGACTTTAATACTAAAAACACTTACTCAAGGCAATGGCTCCGACTTCTTAGCTTTTTAATCTAGATTCTACCTCCAGTGACAATTCGTCACCTTAAGTAATTCAATTATCAAATTATGTAATATCTACGATTCTCATTCAAGTTGATTAATCTCTGCTCCGATAGCAGTCTATCCTATCTCCCCTTCTAATCTGAAAACCTAGACAATATATAGTAGTCTTAATTAACATAATCACGTCTTCTTCTTCGAAGAGGATTTTATAATAAAATAATTTTTAAAGACCAGAGAGAGAAATCCCCCAAGAGAGCTATTAGCAGAAGGAGCGCGGATAGAACCGTCACAAATTTAAGAGTGGAAAAAGACTAAAATTAAATCGAAACCAAAACCTGAGCTCAGAAAACTTCAAATGTCCTAAACACTAATTTCCCCCCCTGAAATTTGGTGGCAAACTTCCCAACGATATAAACCATAAAAAAATGCAAAAAAAAAGTATTTTTGAAATTTGTAGGGTATTGTGAGTCTTAATATTTTTTACTTACATCCATAGTCTTCAATAGGAATTATGTGGCCGCGGTAGCCAAGTGGTCTAGGCATCGGATCATGGCTAGCATGTCATGAGTTCGATCCCAGTACCATTAAAGACCAGCCGTGTAGGGGTGCAATGCACGTTAAATCTGTCGAGAGCTCAAACATCCTTGGTGTGATGTGGTAGTTAGGAGAGGGGGTGCCAGCTCAGGTGTCGTCGTCCGCGTCACTTGACCATGGTTCAAAATTACGCGGACCGTCGCCAAAAGCCCTCGTGTTGCTAAGACAGTGCGACGTTAATATTCACTTACTTACTTACTTACTCAATAGGAATTATCCTTGGATTAGCTGTATACTTTAAGTATCAGTTGTTAAATTTCAATTTCAATTAAAAATCAAGTATTGATAAAGTATATTACGTTTCGAAGTATGTTACAACAACAAAAACAAATTCTATTGTTCTGTTTTTAACGTGAATCATCTCGTTAGCGTAGCACAGATTTTTAGCGCGTTTTTCACGTAGTGTAAAAAAAGCGCTATTAGGACGCAAATTTCGTCTTCGTTCCATATTTTGTCGTACCTTTTTCTCAGCCAATAAGCAACCAATTGACCTCGGGGTTTTGGCATTTGGTCGCATTTGTGCCCTAGATGAGCCGAATGAATCATATTTAAATTTAATAATTTTAAAAAAAAATTTTTAAGTATAGTATATATTACTTTCTGTTAGTAAAAAGTTCATTAGTTGCATTATTGTAAAATACAACATGTGAAAAACGCGCTAAAATTACTTGACCGTCGCCAAAAGCCCTCGTGTTGCTAAGACAGTGGTCTTTTCAACACGAGGGCTTTTGGCGACTGTCAAGTAATTTTAGCGCGTTTTTCACATGTTGTATTTTAATATTCACGACGTTAATATTCACTTACTTACTCAATAGGAATTATCCTTGGATTAGCTGTATACTTTAAGTATCACTTGTTAAATTTAAATTTCAATTAAAAATCAAGTATTGATGAAATATATTACGTTTCGAAGTATGTTACAACAACAAAAACAAATTCCATTGTTCTGTTTTTAACGTGAATCATCTCGTTAGCGTAGCACACACACACACACACAGATTTTTTTTCTTCAGAATTCTGTGTTTAGTGTTAAAAACCCGAATGGAATGACAACTTCCGCATCATACGTTAACTGTTTAACTGGCTCTTCAACACCATATACTACAAGTGAAGTGATTGAAAGGTTCGATTCGTATTGATTTGTAGCGAAAGGAAATGACTTCCTTGTTTTGAACATTGGGCGAAGAATTATTGCAGTTATAAATAATCACGCGCATAAAATATATAGCTGCTAAATACCTTTCTGTTCTCTTGTTTTTGTGTTATGTTTGTGGAACAGTGCTGAAGGAATCAAAAGTGAAAATCGGTTAAAACGAAACTGAGAGGACTGAAATATGTTATCGTGTTAAAAGAATTTCGTGTTAAAAGATAGTGCAAAAAAAGCATAAATTCAAGATAATTTATTAGAGTAAATTTTATTTACATAGATATGAATATGTACATGTATTTAATAAAAATCAATGAAGCAAAAACATTCACACACAGGAACTTTATGAAATTTAATACAAAATTTTCTCAGAATTTTATATATATCAAAATATTTATTGAGTTTTTGGAAAATTATTTGGAATTTTTCCTTAAATTCCTTTTTTAGCATCAAATATACAACAAGTTGTTCAATATCGTCAATTTTGCTATTCGTTTCACCATTGGAATGTGCGTCTTAATAACTGCCAGGGACGTCTTAAGGCTTCAGCCAACTGGGCTCGTCCCCAGGGCCTCGCCTTCGGTGGGGGACTCGTTTTGTTCTCGACTCCGTCTTACGAGTAATAACATCATGATCCGGATAATTTTAATGAGGTCAAATATTATTCCCTTACATATTCTCTGAAAGACAGGGAATTTCAAACAGCATATCAACTGGCAAAAGTATTAAAACTGTATTATTACATGATGGCCGTTGTCCAAGTCTAGGCCTAGGCCTAATACCATAAACAATCATTCAACTCATTTAGTCGAAATGCGCTCATCGGTTGAGCCGGTTTGTAAAATTTATGATTCGTGCGCATTTATTTGTTTTAAATAACCGTTTGTACGAGTATTTGACAACTCATGTTATATATTGTCTACTTTCAAAGATCTCAAGTAGAGCCTACTTTTGCATCGGGGCCCAGGGCCTCAAAGAGTCTTAAGACGTCCCTGATAACTGCGCATACTTTTCATGATATTCCTCATTTTGGATGACGTGGGAATGTGAGGTGCATTAAACATTTCATTTTCGTCGTCAGAATTGGCAACAATGATATTTTTTGAGCTGCTTTGAACAAACTCCAAAAGGTCTTATCTGCCTTAATTGGGGCTGTACACACGTCATCATCTTGTATTGCTACAGATTGTTCCGATGATACAGTATAAAACAGTCCATTAACACACAGAAACTTTCACAAACATTTCATTAAGTGTAGGCTCAATTTCATCATCATCCTCCTGCTCCAGAAGAGAAATTTTTTCGTCTTGAGTGATTTTCGTTTCGTGTTAAGAGAAAAAAATACATGGAAATCCATAGTAGCTTGTCGGAACCGTTGTATTATTTCGTGTTAACCGATATTTCGTCTTAGGCGTTTTTGCATTAAACGTATTTCACTGTATTATATAACAAAAGCAATCACTAAAAAATATTTCTCATTTTTTAAATAAGTGCTGATACTTTTTATATTCAAATTACGCTGTTGGACAGCATTCTTTTTTTTAATGTCTTTTGTTGTCTATTGCACTGGTTAAACTTTCAACTGGAATTCACAATTCAATGGGCTCAATTCAGGACGGTCACGTGATCAGTACAATCACGTGTTCTCCATTGAATTAAAAACTAACACATTAGACTTTTACGTTCTGTTCTACTTGTAAAATTTGAATGAAATTTCGAACTTGACGATTCGGTAAAGATATTCAAATATTAAGATACTTCTCAAAAAGTTTTTCAAAATTGAAAAACAAATTCTTAAATTATAAGAGGATTTTAAATTAAGTGCATTTTGCTTACCTATTTGCGTTATTATTGCTGAAAAATATGTACTTTTAAAAGGAAAGTTTCTGCAAAAAACAAAAGTTGGCAACACCGAGCAGCAAGAATTGAAACACGCGACTGTAGTTATCATGTGACTATGACGTCAGATGAATTTGTTCCACTGGAATAACAATGTACAAGGAAACAGACTTTGATTTGCTGACTGCAACAATTGAAATGCTAAATCTTTGGTTAAAGATGACTTCTGTAACATTAAAAAATTTGATCCACAATCGGAGTATTTGAAACAGAGATTACTCCAGCATTTATATTTAATACTGATTTTGCAATACATTTGAGAGCAGCATGTTTTGTTGTATTACTCAATTCTAGCCAAGTTGATCCCTTTTTCTCTGGTATAAAATATGCTCTATGTTTCATCTTTTATACATGTAACACGAAATAAGTTTACACTTTACACGATGAAGGGAAAAAAACGTATTTTTGAAATGTTTTCAATTTTAAAAACACTGTTTTGCAAACAGATATATGAGTAGCAAAGTTGTGAATTGATGAATATACAGACATTTTTGTGTATGAAAATTTGTTTCGAGTTTAGTTCAAGCTCTTACACATTTGGTAAATACAGCTTTATAAAGACCATTAGCAAATAGATACCATCCTTATAATACCCATTCTTCAGCATCACATGGAAGTTTGGAGAGTGGGGTGATAGTTCAGGTGTCGTTCTCGTCACTTGAGCGAGGCTTAAAGTTATGTGAAGTCCATCGCCAATAGTTCTCGCGTTGTTCTAGAACAGAGGTCTTCAAACGTTTTCGATTCATAGAGCCCTAAGAAGGGGGATAGGCTTTAAGTCGATAGCGACGGACCACCAAGAAATTTAGGGGTGGCCTTTACTTAGACCTAAGACGAGAATACTACAAGAAACATATTTATGGAACATCGACACCAGCTAGACTGGAGAATTAGCTTTTCAAAATTTATGCGACTGTGTTTACTTAAATAAAAGATTCGATAAGTGTGTAGACGACACATATATTGCCACCGTAGAGGAGAAAAGCGATCCCTGAGATGCCACCCGTAGAAACGAATTTTCCCCAAACGCTGGCTGATGGAAAGAATAAATGTTGAGGATCAGCTCTACCCGCAACAGCACGGGATTGGCTATTGAGACAGCATCCCACACCCAACGCTTCTCCAGGATTGGGTTCTCATGTCACATCCTGCGATGGTGCAGGAAACGGCAATGAACAAATGTTAGTACATTCGTCGGTTTCAGATTCATCGTTTCACGTATTTTATCTGCTCGCTTCAATTAATACATCCACGTTCCACGATCTGGCAGTCTCTCAGTTATTTAAGCATTCAACTTGACAATTTTGTGTTATTTGTGTTTGTGTTATGTTGTGTATCTGTGTTTTGCAGTAAAAATAGTAATCTTCCGTACTTTAAAAGATGGGTACAATGTCAAAAACAAGTGTATAAAAATGAAACATATAATTTTAATACAGAATGTTCACACCTACGTCACTGAGTAGACCGCAACACTTTAAAAACATTAGAAGTAGCCCGTTCCCTTGAAAGGTCCACCTTACCCTGCCTTAGAACTATAAGCTGTTTTGGGAAGCCCACTCTACCCTTAGGAGAACATATCTCTATAGAATATTTAAAATAAATCAACATTTTATAGTTACATTATGTAGAAACAAAACTAAAAAAATAATGTATTTATTATTAAAATTTTTTAATACATAGAAGTAATTTCTTCATTTATATCATTAATTTGTGCTCCAGATGTCTCAAACGCGTAGAGAATGTTAATTTATTTTGCATTCATATTTATAATTTTCTTTTCGAATTTTAATTTTTACTGATGGAACCCCAGGGTTCCATGGAATGCAGATTGAAGACCACTGGTTTCAATGAACGTTTCTTTCGGAATAATAGAGAGATATCAGTAGAAAAATGCTAGGGCTGGAAGAACGTTATGTTGGAAACTTGGATATACACTTAACTTATACAGAGAGATTACATCTGCGAATTACTTGAATTGTTTCATTACAGAGAAGTGGGGAAATTACCCACTAACTGTTGAAGTGGCAGCATGTCACTATGAAGGTTTGATACTCTGTAAATAAATTAATATGTGAACTTAAGGTAATTAAATGAATATGTTCAACAAAAACAAACTTAGATTATCCCTGCTTAATGTTTTAAAAAGCTTCCAAAGAATATTATTTCTGTTATATGTATTTTATTGAAGTGATCTAATGGAGAATCAACGTGGTTTGAAACACTTTGACGTCTCATAAAGTCTGCACATTAAGTGTGCTAACTTACAAGGCTTGTTTTGTTTAGAACTATGAAGATGTAAGAGGACAACACATCAGCTGGTCCTTATTATATCAAATAAAACTCATGTATATTTAAGTTTATAAAGCTTACACGAATCAAGTTCTAAAATTATTTCGCAATCACTCATTGAATAAAAATTTTACATTAAAACTACAAATTTCCAAATTGTTCAGTAAATGTTTCATCAAAAGCATATTGATTTTGAGACATTTTGTTTCGAAAAGGTATCACAATAAAAATATTTATTGATTAATAGTTTTAAGACTAATTTCAGTACTTACGTATTATTGCAACAATGCCAACCTTCACGATAACTCACCAAGCTGGCAACCCCAATTTCCTGTGTCGTACGCGCTGAATTGGCAACCAGGTGCTTCGTTTCATATAATGTCGCCTACAGGTTGCGAAAATGCATGAGTACCGTATCATGTTTGATGCGGTTTTATTGAAAGCTGTTTTCATTTAATACGTAACTGAAAATAAAAAATATATATATTAGATGTCTGACATATACATTAAAAATTATTTTGTTTTCCATACTGTGTTATAACTTTAATCGTAATTTAATTATTTTAAGCAATTGAGTAAAATCAGTTGTCATGATGTATTGTAGAAATATTTTAGAGTTAAAGAAAGCATTGTTGCGAAATAAAAATGTATTTGTTACAACTCAATAATGATTCACAAATTATTTCTCGCGTATTTATTGTTTTGATAGTAACAAGTGAAGTTGAAATTTGTTATTGCAAAAATTCTTTTTTAAAGTCTAAGTGATAAAGAATCCTAAAAATGACGAAAGCGATTCTTATGGCAACGTTTGTTTTGTTGCATTCCTTGTGGTGCCTTTTTGAAATATTTGGGCGTTTCAATTTGCAATATTGCTTTTATTTGATCCCTTACTACATTTTCATCAAACTTCTCAAATTGAAATCACATAGTTCAAAAAGAGAAGTTCAAAACACTGATCAGGAAATGAATCCTTCTCTTGAAAATGCACCACTGGAAGAATGTCCTGAAATTCCTGATAACCAGTTCTCCCAAAATTATTTAGATGACGAATTTGAAATAACCAGAGAAGTTCAATTGAAGTCTGATGATTCGATTATTAATAACTACCAGAATACGGATACAATCTCCAGTGGAATGGATACAAGATCTTTGAAAAAATTCTCTCCTTTCACGCAACGAAGCAACATCTCTGGATCATCGGAACATATTTCAACGCTTTCCTCTGAAACTACTTTGGTAAAAGGCATCAAATACACGTTTTATGATGACAATGGTGAGAAATTCATCATTGACAACACCGATTTTGATGAGGAAGAGGAAGAATTGATTGATATCTTTAAATCAAATTCGACATTCGTGCCAAATAATTCACATTTTGAAATGTTATCTTACAACGAAAACTTTCATTTCTTTCCCATTCAAACAGATGTATCCTCAGATGACAGTACAGATGAAAAGGACATCATTGGTTTTGAAGAGGAAGAGAAAAAACTGAACAATATACTTAATCCGAATTTGGCATTTTTGTCTAATGATTCAAATTCTAAAATGGGATTTTATTATGAAGCTTTCAATTTTACACCAACTCTTACGGAACCATCACCAGAGAATCTTACAGATGAAAATTTGAATGAAAAGGCTGTCGTTTCTCCCCCCCCCCCTAAAAATGTTTTAAAAAAATGAAATCACTTTTCAAGAAAGATGTAAAGAATAAGCGCAATGGCTTTTCTTACAAAAGATTTTAAATAATTAGACGAGGTGGTACACATGATAGAACTCATATTCTTCGTCATATTTCAAAAAACTTGCATTGTAAATGTCCCGAAATGGCCTTTTACGCCGAATATAAAACTAAAATCTCAAGCGAAGGCCTTTGACTCACCCCGACATTAAAATGTCAAGCAAAGACCTAAACTCTGCCCGACATTAAAGTGTCAAGCGAAGGCCTGGACTTTTCCCTAACATTAATATTTCTAGCGAAGGCCTGGACTATAATTTGATATCAATATTCCAAGCAAAGGCCAGGACTATTTATTTATATTGATATTTCTAGCGATGGCCTGCACTACTTATTTGTATTAATACTTTTAGCGAAGGCCTGAATATGTACAAGGCTGAAATCATTTGAAGTTCTGGAAAGACATTTTCCCCTCGGTTGCTTAAAAAATTCATTTCCATAGTTTTGTTTTACATAAATATCAGTAGATTTATTTTACTACACAATAGTGAAAATTATATATGTGTGTAAAGTTTCAAATTAAAACTTTTCGGCCTTTCATTGCTTGATATGTCATTTGATTTTGTAGTGTGCCTTTTTGAAAACTTTCTACTTTATTTTGTGAAATAATTAATCAAACTTTCTTTTAAGTAACATATTTTAAGCAAGTGCCTCCCAATGCATACATATATATACGACCAATTTCGTTCTTACACGAACTTCTTTTACATTATTTTGATTTTACGAATCCGATAAAAATTGATTCTCTTATATATTGATAAATATTTGTGACCCATTTCCATTACATGAAAGTTCGTTATGATTTTTATATGTTAAAAATTTAAGAGTAAAAATTAACATTTTTAGAGTAAAATATTGCAGATAGGTACATTAAATAAAAATAATGAAAAGTGTCGTGTGGTGGAAGTCAGGATATGCAGGTTTCAATAGGAACGGAACCTCTTAACTACACTGCTTGGCAATTGCTAAGGAACAGTTGCACTTTTCGGAATAATTAAGAATAGACAATGACTGAAGAGATGAAATTCAGTACATATTTAGTAGAGAATATGTGCATTTATTATAGTGCAAAATGGTACAGACATCGATCGCTACATCGAAGAATTAAAAAAGATGCTCCTTGGATGATTTCCAAACAGCCCCAAAAAATTGATCCTTAGGTCAGAATGATGACGACATGAGTACCTTAGTAAGATGTGTGTTGACCACGGACACTAATGCACATTTTGCACCTGTTCTCCATGCTCTTTACTAAACTATCGAGGAGTCCTTGGGGGATATTACCCCACTCCCCTTTCTCAATGTGGTTTTGAACTCTTGCACTGTACGGGGAGGGATGGTTCATTGTGCAACACATCTGCCAAGATCATTCCAGGCATATTCAATAGGATTTAGGTTGGGATTGTAAGCAGGCCATTGCATACGGAGAATATTTTCTCTTTGCAGTGTGTCCGATACCTCAACGCTTCTGTGTGTCCGTGCATTATCATTCATAAACAGAAAGTCAGCACCCCTAAAAATACGAACATGATCCAGAACAATCTCTCTGCAATACCGTTGTGGTGTAACGCATCCTCTCTCAAAAATGTAAAGCGGTGTGCTGCCATTGTGCATAATGCCTGGGCCGTACCTATCACGTTCATGAACAAACTTTTGGCAATAATGTGTTTCACGCGCTCTCCATAGTAATTGGTGGCCAGAATCACTAGTCACACTTAAACGAGATTCGTCGGAGAACATCACTCTAAATCAATTTTGGTGATCCCAACCAACATGTTCCTTACACTGGCGTAATTTCCCTCGACGAGGGCGTGGTTGAAGTGGGATACAACGAACAGGCCTCCGTGCATGCAAACCAACTAGATTCAATCGCCACAAGATGGTTCTTGCTGAAACATGCGTACCAGTAGCGGTTGCAAGGTTTGCAGCTATCTGTCCAGGAATGAAATTTCTGTTCTTCCTTGTTATGAGGACTACATAACGATTTTCTAAAGGTGTGGTATTCCTGTCACGACCCCCGGCATGCTTCCTCAAAGCGTTCCCACCTCCAGTGGCCTTCTTTAATCGCGAGATGACACACTTTGATACACCCATTGCAGCAGCTACAATTGTGACACTTTGACCTGCTTCCAATCATCCAACTGCTCGTCCACAATCGTAGTCACTCAAATGATGTCTTGCTAACATTTTGCTTTTAATTATTGAAAGAAACAAACAAAATTTCAGAGAAAAAACTTTATAACATCCAGTTTCCTTTTCGTCAAACATCAAACAGCATGAATTTTCGTATGGATCATGAGCTTTTATGCACTGTCTTTAGTACAGATAACGAGTCCTGGTCTATCACGCCCTCTGAACTTATATTTACTTTTATTGGTCAGCTGTCCTCCTTTGCATAAATGACTTGTTCCTCAGCGATTCTCAAGCAGTGTACATGCAGTAACTTATCTAAAATATGGCAGTTTCAAAGAGTCGTGTGCATCTAATCAACTGTTTTGTACTCGAACATGATATGTGAAATGAATGCACCAAATGTTTCTTCGTTTTGAGCAGAAGGCAATTATTTATTCCTCGTATTGTACCCTCTCCTTGGTTTACCTATCCTATTGGGAAAAAAATGTGTGATTTATACTTTAAAGCAAAAGTTATAATTTGAATAGATTCTACTTCAGATATCACTATGTTTCATTGATACTTTATTTTTACTTTAACATTTAGTATACAGGACATCAAAGTTAAATCGTAATTTTTTTCTATTTCGGTCGCTCAAATGATAGTGGCACTTCAATCGGCTTGACAAAGGGTTTAATGGTATTAATATAAATTAGTATACAAAGAAGTAACACAGACGTAACAGGTAGGTTAAACTAAGTCCCCCTGTAGGTTGAACAAGTGTTCAGTCGTTCACGAGATGATGGATACCATGGGTAAAAAAACTCCGATGTTGTTTGTGGAGCCAATTTTCAACAGCATCTTGAACCTCATTATCGTCGGAAATTGCCACCTCTTCAGAGCTTTCTGGAAAGCTCCGAGAGGTTCGGATTGTAAGGGGAATGTTCGAGAACCTCCCAGCAGAATTACCGTAACAATGTTTGTCAAGCCATAGCCACATGAGGAAGAGCATTATCATGCAAGAGTGAAACCACGCCGGACAACATGCCACGCCAGAGGATCTTGATATTCTTTCTCAGTTCATTCAATGGGGGTATAGTATGTGACAGCATTGACTGTCATACCGTTTGGAGGCATCCATGATGCGTACGATACCTTTGAACGTGCTCCCACGCTATTACACATGCATCTGGTGGCATCTGACGATATTGTATGCATTCACAGCTCTGGACCCTCTATAGAGGCATGCGCAATCCTCTTTTTATTCAAATTGAAGAGTTATTACAGCAATGCCTCTTTCCTTTAGGCGACCCTTATATTATGCATTGAAATAGAGTTATTTCATTTGGGGACTAATAGCCAATTTCTTGGAGCAGAAAAGGGTTCATGAGCACAGTCAGTTTGAGAACCACTGATCTAGAGTGTGGCGTTTATAAAAATTTTAAAATCATTAGCACATGTCCTGTCAAGTATTTACATACAAATACAAGAATCAATGTTTTTCCCCGTACTCTTTCCTTATTGCACCTCAATCAATTTGTTAAAATTCTGAATGATTTAATTTTAGAAATTTGTTTCAAATTGAATCAATGCCGGTAATTTCAAAGATCTTGCCCTTCATGTTAGATATCAAAATACTCACTTCAGTGAGCTAAATTCATGTGACGTCATAGTCACATGATAATGACAGCCACGTGTTTCTAGCCAATCAGCTCAAAACCTTACGTGACATCATAATTGCACGATAAAGACAATCATGTGTTTCCAGCTAATCAGTTCATGCATTTCGTTGTTGCCAACTTTTGCTCTTTGTAAAAACTTTCTCTTAAAAAGTACATACTTGTCAAAAATAATAACGCTCATAAATAAACAAAATACGTTTCATTTAAAAATACATGCATAATATATAAGATTTTTTTTTTTACTTTAGAAACTTTTTGAAGACATTTTTATTCTTAATCCATGAACATCTGTATCCAGTTATAAAATTTGAAATTTTATCTAATTTTTACAAAGAGAACAAGCATAATGTCAGTTTTGAATTCAATGAAGAACACGTGATTGTCTTTATCATGTGACCGTCATGAATTTAACACATTCTCTGTGTGTCGGGTCCTATTAGCGTCCTTCTACTAATCCTCTTGGGGAGAAATAATTCTTTTATTATTTGAGTTTAAAAACCCTTTACGCGTAGAGAGAACTTGATTTTACGCTAATTTGAGTGCTATTTAAACCTTAGCAAAATGAGTGTTAGTGTTAATCATTAGACTGCTATTATTGTGAGATTAATGAAATGACTTTCGAAAGCCTTGGTGAACTTGAGAAAAAGCTTCAGCCGAAATATACAGCTGACCTGGGTGAGATCTGACAAGTAATATTCATCGAATCACTCAGTTAAATGCCTAATTGTTTGCCTTATGAATTTAGGGTAGTTAATTAATTTGACTGCCCCCTCAATAAATAATCTTGATTTATGTAAATCGATAAACCAAATAAACTTAGTTATTTTCATATAACAATATCTGTTCATTTTGAGTCCCAAACTTCACCTGCGACTTTAGGGTTGTGACATTTGTACAGGACATAGCAGACACTATATGTAATGTCAAAACTTCTTTACTTTATCAATCTTTTTGTAACCAGTTTATGCACTTGTTAATCAGTATGATAGGTCGCACATCTTCCTTTTAAATTTCTTTTTTCTCGGTTGTTCAAAAAAAAATATCTTACTAGATCCTCGAGCTCTTTTTCTGTTTTTAAGCTAAAATTCTTTTAAAATTAGCTTGGAGACTCTGATTATTTGTTACAAACGAAATAGCCTTATTTATTGGACTGATATATTCTTTAGATAATATTTCTTTCTATCGCCCAAACTTATCACAATGCCATCTTCGATATGAATTGTTTTTGAGAACCTTCACGACAACTCTTGAAAGAACTCGTCTTGAAATATGATCTTCGCTAGAAATTTGGATTAGGTGATTTGTCTTCGGTAAAGATATATCCGAAATCTTTTGGTTAAATATAGAAATAGAACACAAAGAGAAGCAGTAGGTGACATAATTTTCCCATTACGCGAAACCAGTTATATATATATATATATATATATATATATATATATATATATATATATATATATATGTAGAGGAAACAGTAGTGTATAGAAGGAATGTATATATAGAATGTAATAAATATACAGTATTTATGTTTTAAAAAATCCCATTTTATTTAGTTTTTATTAATTTTTTTACTTTTTGGAAGAGTAAAAGATATATATATTTACCTTTCAAGTTTTCAGAAAAAGTAAAATGTAAGATAAAGTACATTAGACGATTTCTTTATTAGGCTCTATACCAGGGGTGGAGAACCCTTATGGATCAACGTGCCATTTTTTCTAAAAAAGTGTTTAATGAAATATTAATGTGCCGTCAAATAATTTTTATTTGTGATTTTAGGGAAATAATATAATTAAATGCTAACAACACAAAACTCTTTATTTACTACGAAAACATAACTTTTGTAATGTACAGCTGTAATTGTTTTAGTTATACGCGTGTAGTTCAAATTAAAATAAACATTAGTGTGACTTCTGTTGTTGAAGATTGGATGATAAATAACTTATATCAGGTTTGTAACATGTTACTTTTATTAGAATGCATTTTGAATGGGAGTCATCTGCCAAACGGTTTCTAAGCAATTAATTATTTTTGCTGTGGTTCACTTTTTTGACAAGAGGATTAGTGATTTGTTTCAAAATACCGTTTTACAGACGATGTTCTGCATACCAGTATTCCAGAACATAAAACACACACCGTTTTATCGCCATTACAAATAATGCCACATTTCTAGATGCACCAAAGTTGAAATTTTCTGTTACGCTTTCTATTTTGCACTTTTTATTCCTTTTCTGATCTAGCCATGTTAAATAGCAATTAAAAATTGTAAATGTAACACAAATAAACTGTAAAATGCAGTTGTGTCATTGAAATTGACTATGCTTATGCGTAGACAAACTTTGAATCATAAGCAATTGTAGTCCACGACGTATCTAAGACAAGACAATAATGAAAGTATGTGTTCCCCGCCGCCCCGCGACCGATCACTCGCGTTTGTTCGTAATACTTCATAATGAACTTTGTTATTTTGATCGTTGGCGTGCCCAAAATATTGTGTCGCGTGCCATCAATGGCACGCGTACCACTGGTTCGCCATTCCTGCTCTATACAATAGTCAGCTTTTTTTATACTATAATCTGTTTTTAATGGTTAATACCTGGGCAGTAAAAACCGGTAGGCTTTAAGAGTTTTAATAAGAGTTAAGGCAAAATAATTCTTAATCTTTCTTAATACACTGGTGTTCAAATTTGAGAGAATTTCTAGATTTTGCCGATTATTTCTAGAACAACTAGACAGATTTTACAAAATTTGATATGTATACAGGGCTGATATAATGCAAAAAAATTATCATTCAACACTTAAAATACAGACAGGTGATCGTGCGTAACCGTCATTGAAGTCGGAAGGACAGTTGCAGAATATAACGAAAAGGAATTGGTTAATAGAGGGTTTCGGGTTCCCTCTTTCAGATAAACAGGCCCCACACCATGATTTTATACCAGAAATAAAAGAATTTATGAGTTCCTGTGGAAATTTACCCCATTCGTTCAACAGCTCTGTTTTCAGGCCTTGGAGGGTTCTCGGAGGGTGATTGCGAGTTGCAATTCCTTCCCCAGAGCGTCCCAGGCATGCTCTGTACAGATGAGGTCAGGAGATGTAACTGGCCAATCCATTCGGAAAATATCCCCACTTTTCAGAAATTCATCGACCAGATGATCTCTGTATGTCTCGCGTTGTCATCCATTTAAATAAAGTCAGGGTCAACTGCACCCGTGAAAAGGTGAGCATAGAGCTCCAAGACCTCATTCCTATCCCTCACAGTAGTTATAATGCCTCTTTCAAAGATATGGAGACATGTGTGGCTATCCAACATGATGCTAGTTCTGGAATCTCTCCATATGAATTTTTGGCGAGAATACGCGGCATGCCCTTTAATATCCGAGAAATCGATTATTACAATAGCGGAGGCTTGATGGTCTGGGCAGAACAAAATCTAAAAATTCTCTTAATTTTGAACACCAGTGTATAAGAAATAATTTTTGGAAATCTCGTAGTTAATTTACTAATAACTTAATTTAGGCTTTTTCTCTCTGATTTAAATGAAAACTTTTTGATTTTAAGGAGTTTTTTTTTTATTATAGCTTCGAATTTTCAGTATAGTTTTACTGATTGGTAATCTTTTTAGTCGTATTTTGTTCCTTTTTCACTTTGTGGTAAGTTTCTAGATGAATTAAAAGTAACTTTATTGGAAGATTTTATCGAATTTGGAGCTCAGAGTTGAAGGTTACTAACTACTTTCGGAACCGTGATTTTGCAAGAGTGTATAAATTAATATTTTTTATGTTTAGTATCACTTGAATTGGGTAATACATATAAAATTGTCTTAAGAATATTATTACAATAAAAAATTATTTAAATACAATTTTCCGGCAAAAAGTATAGAAAAAAATGACATTTTAAAAAATTTCTCTTTTATGAAAGATGTTTCTATAATAATTATATTTCGCCTATATATAGCTAACACTTCTCTACAGAGCCTTAACTAAATTTTTTGGAAAATTCACATTATTTTTCAGAGTTACTATCAATTAAAATGATGTGTCGGGTGCGTTGGTTAAAATTTCTCTTAAATTATTTATTTCAAAAATCCTAGTTCAGTCTCTGCACAGAATTCTTAGCTATTTTTTGGTAAAATACACTCTGTCAGAAAAAATATATGCACCTAGAAGGGAATGAGCTACTATCACGAAACAGCATGTATGTAGTGTATGAGGAGGTAAGCAAATGATTGCAAATTTAGAAGAACAGATTGTTTTATTAAAAAGTTGTGACATCAAAAAGATTGCAAATCAGTTGGTAGTAAATGTGCCTCTGGCAGCTATACAGCCCACAACACGACGTGGCATCGAATCATTGAAGTAACCTATGACGTCCTGCGGAAGATGAAGCCAATCTTTTTGCACTGGGCCGTTTATTCATTACATTAGTATTCTGAGACTGCTGAAGTTGACTTCCAAGCACGTTCCAGACGTGCTTTTTTGGCGAGAGATCTGGTGTTTTGGAAGGCCCCGAGAGTGCATCATATCCTTGACGACATCATTCGGAGAGTATCACAGTATGTGGTTACGAATGTTATCTTGCTGATAAATGGCATCTGGGTGACTTGATAGGATAGGCAGTAAAACTGGCGTTAAAATCTCGTCCACGTAACTGCATGCCGCCAGAGTACGTTGAAAGACGACTGAAGGTGATAGTGTGTGTCCGAACAAATCGATCCCCACACTCTCACACCTTAAATAATCACCGTATGCCTCTCGACAATAAATACCGGATTGGACCGGTGGCCTGGTCGCCTCCACACGCGCATGCGCTGGTCATCAACATTGAAACTGAATCGGGATTCATCGCTGAAGATCACACGCTTCGTGTCGGTCACACTCCAGCTTACTCGTGGTAGGAAAAAAATTAAAAGACACTGCCTATGAAGTGGGGGTAGTAGTAGTAGTAGTAGGTGTCTTAATGGTCGTCGGTTCCTTATAACTGCGTAGGCCAGTCGTCTCTGAAAGATTTCCCTTGATACAACCGAAAGTCTGGAAAGAAGTAAAGGGCATCGAACCGATTCTAGTGAAATTGTTGGTGAGGATATGGCTGCTCTTATGATTGCGTGATCATCGTGCGCATTTGTGTTCCTGGGACGTCCTGATTCTCCGCGATGGTAAACCATCCATTCCGTGAACCTTTGTTGCCATCACCGAGCACCTACCATATCTCTCCGACCAAGGTGGTGGCCAATATGCCTATTCGATCAACCTGCTTCTCTGAGGCCTACTATACGCCCCTTCTCAAAGTCCGAAAATTATCCGTACTGTGGCCGATTACATTTTCGAGGCATCTTTAGTCACAATACCGTCCGTCCACGTCGACAGAGATTTGTTTGTATAACCCTATATAGCAGAGTAATCATATTCTTAAATTCTCCCGTCAACGCATCTCATATGCACATAGAACGCTTATCTTTGTCTTATTGGTGTCGAAATTTTGATCATTTGCATATCTCTTACCAGACTACATTCTTGCCAAGTTTCGTGATAGTAGCTCGATTTCTTCTGGGTGTATATATTTTTTTGACAGAGGGCATTATTATTATAGAAGCATTTTCTATATAAAGGGCATGTTTTCGAAATATGTCATTTTTTTCTACATTTTTCGCCAAAAGATTGCATTTAAATATTTTTTTTTTGCAATAATATTTTTAAAACAGTTTTATGTATACTCTAACTCATGTGACACTAAATATCTCAAAAAAATTACTCATTTATTTTCTCTTGCAAAATCATGGTTCCGAATGTAATCTCAGTCACCTTAATTTAATTTTCTTAAAAATACACTTTATTATTATTATTGGCAGATAGCAGAAATTACATCCAGAGACTTAGGCGTGCTTTTAGGAAACTTAATAAGTCAACAAGCTGTATTATTAATCCGCCGAGAAGTTTATTGTTTTTGATAATCCACAAAATCATCTTGAGACCCAATTTCCAAATGTTATCATTCTTTGAAACCATCAAAGTGCAGGAAAATACTTATTACACCGCTTACATGCCAGTCTCAGTAGTATATTTTTACCATATGAGAAGTAGTAGATGTATTTGAAAGTTCAAAAATGTTATAAATTATGTATATTGGAGTAATTGATCCTGAAGAAATTATTGTATAATCATTTATTGTCTTGTAAAGTTAAAAATATAAATGATACCTTTGTATTCCAGCATGAATTGCATAGTATATCAAATAAAAAGGAAGACTTTCCTATGAGCTAAAGATATAGGAAATAACTGAGCTTTCGGGAGAACCATGAATTCATCATCAAGCACAATGCCAGAGGCCCCTATCCTGTTGGTAAAAATTATTTAGCAGTATTGCTTCTAATTGCGGTACAGTAAACAATTTCAGCAAACTTCTGAAATAATCCTGGTGGAGGCTTATTAAATTGATGTCGGAATCGCCTCTGAACTGTTTTTGGAGAATCTTTTCGTATAATCATAGAACGCATATTGCTGTTTCAGTTCATGACGCCATTTTGTTTGTAAACAAACGAGTTCTCTGTTGTCATTCTCAAAAATTTGAATAGATTCCTTAAATTGAAGATTATATCGATGCATTTAATTTTGTCATACGGGAATATATTATGGACACAAAAGCGCCCTGTCAATCACTTATTCAACTCCAATTTTCGTTGCTGTTTGCATTTAACTTGCTTCAGGGTGCAAATAATCTAATGGGCATATTACTGAAACTGTATTCCCACTAAGAATTAAGATCGAATTTAACACCAACAAAGCTTGTGCTTCCGTTCTAATTCAGTAAGAGAGTGAGTTAATTTCTGTACGTGATTGGAAACAGTACCATTTGGAATAGAATAAGAAAGGAGTAAAAAGCATGGAATTTGTTTCGTTTTTTTAGGTGTTATAGAATATATAAAATCAAAATTTCGTAATGTTATTTTATTTTCTCCAATAAATTAATGCGTATATCGAATAATTAATATATTGAGAATAATTTAATATGGACTTTGCAACTTATAAAATTTCCCGATTCCCATTTCACTGTGGAATATTGCTCTTATTATTGATAATTATATATTTTTCGAAGACTTAAAAATTGTGAAGTAAAAAAGAACTGAGCAGTTTGGAAGGCTGACTCAGCTTTAGCTCAGAACTCGCCGCTATTATTCTAAAAACTACGTTTTTTTTTAAAAAAATTTTTATTACTATCTCAAAAATTGTATATCTTAAAAGAATTTCCTTATTTACTCGATATCAAGGACATGTTATATCTTGCGTGGAATAAAACGACTAACTTCGAAAATCCATTGATTCATATCTTATTTTTCTCTTTACAACTAGTTTCTAAAACCAGAGTAGAAAATCACACACTGGCAGTCGTCAAAAATGACGATTAAAAATAAAAGAAATATGACATTATATTTTTATTTGAAGGACAAATTTAAATTGCTTTCATTTTAGGTTAATTTAAAACGGGTGCGGATTGCACTTCTTGACACTTAATAATCTAATGTGATTTTCGCTTGTGTTTTTTGTGGGATTTTAGTTTAATTTTCCATGTAAATTAATGTCGTAATAATTATTAACAAAAAACACAAATGTATATATATATCTGGGGTTTTCACATCTTGCATCACTCATAGGATGTTGAAGTCAGATTAGTGTGCAAGTTTTCTTTCTTTTCAAGCTTTCGTCAATTTGATGTGCTCTGAAAAATAATTATCATTTTCTTATTTCATTGCATTTTTATTGAAATTTTTAATTTTTACTTTTATATAATAAAGAAAATATTATATTGATTATCAAATAATACGTGATAATATTTGCAAGCACAATGAGTAATAACTCGGACTCCGAACTGAATACATATTATAACTCCGTCCAAGCACATTTCCACCATTTCAAATACTACAGTGCTGGCCATTAAGATTGCTACACCATAAAGTTAGCATGTAAATAATTTTAGATTTGCTTGAAAGGTGCAATATGCTGGGATATAAAAATCACATTAGCATTATATATATATAAATATATATATATAGTGCATTTGAATAATGCAAGTAGAATTATAAAACTATCTACAATCTGTACAAAGGGAAGATTGTACTCAGTGCTGGTTTATCCATTGGATGCTTGGAACGGGCTCCCCGGGGCTCGGATAAGCTGGACTTAACAGGGACGTCTTAAGGCATGGGCCAACTGGGCCTGGGTCCAGGGCCTCACTTTTGGTGGGGGCCTCGTTTCGTGTTCTCGACTACGTCTTAATACGATCATGATCCGGATAATTTTCCGGATTATTTCCGTACATATCCTTCGAAAAACAGGGAATTTCAAACTGCACTTCAACAAACAAGAGTGGTCAGACTGTATTATCATGTGATGACCATTATCCATGTCTAGGCCTGGATCAATCATTCAACTAACTTCTTTAGTCGAGTGAGAGAATATTAACGTCGCACTGATTAGCAACACGAGGGCTTTTGGCGACGGTCCGCGTAATTTTGAACCACGGTCAAGTGACGTGGACGACACCTGAGCTGGCACCCCCCTCTCCTAACTACCACACCACACCAACGGGAGGACGTTTGAGCTCTCGACAGATTTAACATGCATCACTCCCCTACAAGGCGGATCTTTAGTGGTACTAGGATCGAACCCATGACATGCTAGTCATGATCCGATGCCTAGACCACTCGGCCACCGCGGCCGCCTCCTTTAGTCGAAATGAAGCCATCGGTCGAACCAGTTTGTGCCTAAGTTTTTGAGATTGTGAGTCATGCACATTTATTTGTTTCATTTGACAATGCAAACTATTTACAGCCCACTATGAAAGATCTCAGGTGGGGCCTACTTTTGCATAGGGGCCCAAGGCCTCAAAAAACTTTTCTGGGCCCAGGGCCTAAAAGTGTCTTAAGACGTCCCTGGGACTTTACCAGATTTTCTGGTTATAAATATCAATCCGCCAGTGCCAAGGGGGCCTGTAGATCCTTTGCGCCCAGGGCCCGAAATGAGCTTAAATCGGCACTGATTGTACGAAGAAAAGGGCTACAATCGGAAGTTGCATTTAAATGTTAGTTGTTTGTATAATAGTTGTAAAATGATCATATACGAAGAAGGAACTCCTGACAGCACGTGTAGAAATTAGAAAGTGGCAGAATTATGTCTTTTAGTGTAACTGTTATTATTTGTTTCTCGATATTGCTGCTCATATTGGTTATGATTACATTGGATCATGCGAAAATAAAACCGATGGGTTGAAAATGCCATACAAAAAGCTACACCCAATAATGTTCGAAAGTACAGAAAAAGTTGCTCTGAAGGACTACTTATTCTGTCATGTATAGAAGAGTGGGGTATTATGGAAAATTGAGGCTCTGTTTGTAGCTGTACCAATGCGTAGGAAAACCTTCAAGTACTAAAGAAAGATTCATATGATGCATTGCAGTGAAAGGGGACCACTCTCTCTCTCTCGTTGTTGCTATACCACTCGCTACAAAACAGAGTGTTTTGTGATTTTCAAAAAATTTTGCTGTTTTCAAACGTTTGAAAATAGTTTCAAACATTTTAACTTACTTGTACACTTGTGATTTGATCATTAAAGTTAGGCATAATATACATTAAAAGAAGTGTAGTTTGTAATACTGTGGTCGTTTTTTAGCTGATTTTGTCCTTCAGTTTAAAGGTTCATTTTCCAAGGTATTATGGAATATTAGATATTACAAAATATCCAACACATTCTATTCTGCTGTATTATTTGTAATAGATTTCATACCATCAACTAAAGAATCAGAAAGCAAAGACGCTGAATGTATTTTCTGTAATGAAAAATTCGAGGGAAAATTTGAATTCAGTGATTCAGCTGTTTTCTGTGGGCTCATCTTGACTATACTGGACTGTGAATTTTGTTAATAAAATCAAAACAGAAATAAAATTCACGTATTCTTAAAAATATGGCTTTTATAGAAAAAATAACTACGTTGTATGGAATCTTAATTAGTTTCCAATGGTTTAAACCACCTATTACAAAAAAAAACCGATTATTCCATTATAACTACCATTTATCACTTAAAAAAATTTCATAACCACTAAATTATTTTTTTTTTTAAATTATAATTCTTTACAATCTTTTATTGAAAATATCCATGATGATTTTGAAGACTTTTATCAAAAACCAGTAAAGTTATTTTTAAAAATGTAAATGATTATATTCCATAATAATTGACTCTCATCTATCATTTATAACATAAACTTCCGTGAGGACATAGCGAAGAAGTCTGCCATGTCACAGGTGTCTATTATGGAGGCTTTCCTTAACGCTGTAACAAGGACATCTTTAGCAGTGAGATGAACAACAGGAAGTTTCTACATCAGTGCTTCTCAAACTTACAATATTGGCGACCCAATATTCAATCATAATTTTCATCACGCCCCCCTCCCTTCCATACAATAACAATCTATTGAATTCAATAATACTATACTTTTAGACGTGCTAAAGCTGCAATACGACTTTAACTTTTTAAGTGCCACCAGCGCATATAAACGTCTCGCTCAGCCAAAGCATTAATTGCCCCGGATGTATATATACGTCTTTCTGAAGTGCGATCTTTTCCTGGCGCTGCTTTTTATAAAATTATACCAAAGGCTTTGGAATACAATAAAAACAGACAGTGCTCAACAGTGTTTGAGAAGGATTTATACTTATTTCGGAGAATTTGATAATTTATTCCTTTTTATCGCCCACCCCCCAAATACATTATATACGTGGAAAACGTTGGCATTAAGGAGCGAATTGTGTAACATTTAATCAGCAGTTAAGGAATTAATAATAAACAATACAGATTATTAAGATAAGTGTTAATTTTTGTGTATAAGTTTATATATGACAAGCTCATGGTGTCACTGGTAATTATTAAAGTTGTTTTTTAACTTAGTTTTATAAATTATTTATAAATACATCATGCAGTGCTGATACATTTATAAGTGTATTATATCAGTGTAAATGTGTATTTTATTCTTATTAAGTCAGAATATTTTTGTTTGTTTACATTCAGTAAATTAATAATTTTTTAAATATTCCTTCGTTTTCGACTTTTCAATATGCTCGAGCCCCCTCGTAGTGTTATCACGCCCCCCTAGCGGGGGCGCCCCACAGTTTGAGAAACGCAATGATACGGGATACAGGAATAACTCATATTATGTGACATTTTTTATTGTAGGGGAGTTATACTACTCCCATACAAGTAGCATGAGTCCTATTGTGACATTATCAAACTCTTCATTCTTTTTCTAGTTATAAATAAGTATCATTAAAAATTTATAATTCACATGAAAAGTTCATCAATAAGTTCTCACGGTATCATATGACGATAAAATGAACTTTTCCTGCTTCCAAAACGCACTATTCAAGCCAAATTATTATGCAAATAACCAATATGTTATATTATTTAAGTAACCAGTTATTAAAAACTTATGACTTAACATTCAAATCACTCATGTACGTTCTGAAAGTATTGCGGGAAAACAACTTGTGTTTTTCTGTATTCAAATTTGATAACGTATAAATCTGATGCGCGAAAGGAGTTCACCCTTTGTTTAATGACAACCTCATTGTATAAGAAAAGAATCTATCAATATTATACTTTAAAATATTATTACCGGGATACTTTTTTCGATGCCTGAGCAAAGTTAGTGAGGGCTGTACCACCTAACAAGTAATTTCAGGTGTCCTAAATTATTCTAAACGTAATCAGCAATTGAACTGTTTTTGATTGCTAATATTCTGTTGTGAGAATTAATAATCAAAGAATTAAAATTTTAAGATTATTTTTTGACTTTAATTGATTAATAATAGTAATGCTTGATTTTGTTAGTGAAATAAACGAATTAATGTAACGAAGTATGGAAGGGGTAGGAAAACAAGACATGATTTAAGGAGAAATCAGTCGATGTCGTAAAAACTTACATTTTGGAGGAAATATCCTTTTTTAAAATTTATTCAATAACATATTTGAGTCTTCAAAAACTGTCTTTCCTTTGAGGCTTCGAAGGACGTAAAAAATTAGATCGAAATTTATGGGTGCACTTTAAACACCGGGTACAAAAATGAGAGCTTTAAAAATAAAAAAAGATGAGAAAAGAAAAATATTAGGCGTCTACATATATCGAAATACCGTTTATTTAAAATAAATCATATTCCCCCGCGAAATTAAAAGGTTGTAGTTTTAGAAGTATTCTATTTATTTCTAAGGCTTGGAATAGTACCTCGAACAAATGATTTCAAACCATAAGAGCATTACACATATATATTTCAGGTTTTTCAGTAAAAAAAGGGGGGTGCGCGTTATACGATGAATATACCTAAAAATGAAGAAAAGGAGTCAGTGAGGTGCGTGTGTTATTCGCAAGACCGATTTCGGTATACTGCGCAATTTGTTTTAATTTTGGTCAACAAGAAAAAACAAAATTGTGAAAGAGAGTCGAAAAAGAAGGATCATATACTTCGTGAACCGGTTTACCAAGACAGAAACCTAAAAAATCCTTCCTATAAAATAAAAACAGCTTGTTTTGGTGTGTTATGTTATAACATTTTTATTATAATTTTAGACGATTCAAAAAAACAAAATGTGAAAGCTTATTTCAAACCGAAGTCGAACCAAATCTTCTATAAACATTTTTTTTTTTGTCATTTTAACTCTCTTAAATTTAAGGTTATTACTAAAAATATTATATTCAAGGTTTTTTTATTTTTTCTGTAAATATCACACAGGCTTATTATTGGAGAATATTTTTTATTTTTTATTCGTTACCTATGAAATTTTTATCCTATTAAGGCTATATATTGGGTTGATGTATAATTATCCGGCGTTTATATCAGCGCGTTTTTCATCAGTGAAAAGTAGCGTTTTGTTTATTATTTTTGTATAAAAATAATCTTTTCTATTGTTTTAGAAAAATGCGCGTCGAAAACTATAGCCATATTATGCCCTACCACTTCGAGAAAGGATGGAAAGCAGCACAGTCGTTTCGCGATCTCGACGAACTTTTTGGCAAAGGAGCAATCAGCGAAAGACAGTGTAGGGAGGGGTTTGCCCGTTTCAAATCAGGTGATACCAGCTTGGAGGATAAGCCAGGAAGAGGTCGGCCATATATCGGATTTCGACGATCAGGCTCGGGATCGACGATCGATGACTTGGTGGCCGATATCAAAGCGTGGATCGCCTCTAAGAATCGTGTCTTCTTCGCTCGTGGAATTGACCGTCTACTAAGCAAATGGGAAGCAGTAATTGAAGTAGACGGTGACTACGTTCCCGAATAATCGCTTAAACATGCTTTTGTCAAATATTTTTACTGATTTTGTTAAATAAAATTTGTTGAAAAAACGCCGGATAATTATGCACACACACACACATCAACCCAATATATATATATATATATATATTGGCTTTTAAATCTATTTTATAAAAAATACAAATAAACCATTTTTAGAGAAATTATAAAATTTAAAATGTGATAACTGAAATGATTTTTCGTATATTACATACAATTTGGTAGAAATGTTTTTCATATTGCTCTTGAGAGCTCGGGCAGGAATTCTTGAAGAGAAATAAATTACAAATGGATTTATTCATATCTTAATATATCAGAGCAAAAAAACTTTAACAGAAAACTTCGGTTATATTTCGATTGATTGAAAAATCTGAATAGAATATAAATCTTTCAAAAACCTTGTTCAGGCTCTGTAGAGAAATCTTAACTATGTATAAAGTGTTTCAGGATCATTGGGACTAACCTTAAGGGGAGGTAGGGACTTCACATGGATTCAGATTTGCATAGCAACCCATGAGCGAAACGTCTTCGTTCGGTACTAGGAGATATGCATTACCGCAGTCATTTGAGCTGTCATCGCCCGCAGAGAAATATGGAACGTTTTACGAACACCGAGCTGGCACACACACATATATGCACCTGATTTACGGATTGGCAGAAGGAATTGCACGAGCAGCAGAGAGATTGTATCGTGAAAGGGATCCACAGAGAGATGCACTGAACCGCCTATTCACAATTTGTGTGAATAGGGATCATTGTGAGGTAATGGCATAACCGAGGGCAGACCACCAGTGACTCGAACTCCCAGCATGGAACAAAATGTGTTGGATACCGTTCGAAGGAATCCCAGCATCATGTTCGTGCTATTCGTGTATTTCCTTCTGCCAATCCGTAAATCAAGTGCTTATAAGTTGTTTTATAAAGTCAAATATACCATTATTTCACTGTAGCATTTTTATGTAAATAGAATATTAAATAATATTTTTTTAAGAATAAAACTACATTCTTTAAATTTTTTTTTTAATTTCAATATTTATCAATTTTTTTAAATAAAAAGACGATATATAATACTAAAATTAGGTAGGGCTTAAAGATTATGATACATTTTATAATTCTATACACCATAGGCTACTATTTTAGAAAATATCACGCGTAACGTAAGACTTTCATAATATTTCTTACAGAAGTGTTTCTTATTTTTATGTGCTTAAAATTTTTTAAATTATGATTCTATTTTAAAATTTTTACACTTTTTTGAAGTTTTATTCCTTTATAAAAAAAAGTTTGTAACAGAATTGAACTATTTGTTTTTAACCTCAAAGTAATCAAAAATTGTTTATATTTTCAGCTCTCGAGACTAAATTAACACCCTTGAGACCCCTAATTAAACAAATGCTTGTTTCGATGCTTATGCGGGCTCGGTGGATTAGAGATAGCGTGTACACTTCGTAAGTCTAAGGTCGTGGGTTCGATCTCAGCTGGAGTTGATAGATTTCTGATGTGAAAATTGTTGGCACGCATGCCATATCATTATGTGGCGTGTAAAAGATCCATTAAGTATCAATTTGGTTTTGGTACTCTCGGCATAATTAAATCACGGTAGTATTTAGCATCCGACGGGAACCGCTAGATGGTGCCTTTATAAAAAAAAAAGCCAACAGCTTAATTGCCGATTCGCTGCACATTAGAGAAAAAAATGTTTCAACACTTATTTATAAAATAAAAATGAGTTTGGCGCTATTTATATTTTTTAGGCTATGCAGTCTAAAATGCTCAACATTTAAATTCTCAGTGCAAGTTTCGAGATTGATATAAAGTTTTCTACTTCCTAAAGTAAGCTATACATTTCATAAAAGGTATGATAAGATGGAAAATAAAATACTAAATATTAGATCCAACAAATAGTACATTTTTTTCATTTCCCCTCTCTGTTTTGGGCTTTGCTTTTTCAATTTTGTGTTTAGGATAAAAATTAATAATTTTTTTTTTTTTATTATTATTATTACAGTTAATAAAATCAGGACTATGGAAAAAATTTGAACAATTGATCTAAAAGTTTTAACTTATTTAAACATTTGAAATATTTGCAATGTTTCTTTCTAATACTTTAATTTACAGCTTTTTAATCTTCTTATTTTAACAAGGAAATGTTAGAATTATCTGGTAATGTTGAACAGAGTCATTTTAATGAGATTAAATGAAAAAAGATGCTTCATTCAAAATTGAAGATCAACACCTTACGTTTTCGACATTTAATTCTTTTATATGAACTGTGTTCCACATGAAAAATTCTACTCTTATTAAAAAATTATTTAAATTCTCCAGAAAGGCATTCTAGCAATTTATGTTTTTACAACAAATTTATGAACATATCGTTGTTTATTTAGTTACTGAAAATATTAGGAAATAATTAACCAATTCATTGCAAATCTGTTTTTGGTTTCAAAATATAACAAAGCATTTTCAAATAACTGTATAATTATTATTCTAATGAAGATAAAGAATTCATCAAATAATGCAAAAGAGAAAATTTTTAAAATTATTTTTACTTCTTTTTTATTCATATTTAATTTGCTGAATAATTCGGTTATGATTTGCGAAGGAAAAACTTTAGTAAATGCTCTTCTTAATTCAATCTTAAAAGAATTTTCGTAAACCCAACCTTTACTTAAACTTCTCTGTTTTTATTTCTTTTTTTTTTCTTCCACATTATTTTTTCTGTTCCGACATTTTTATTTTATCGGAAATCATTACGAATTCAACTCTTTTCTCGTACACGATAAATTATACCGATATCCACAACAAAAACTTTTCCTTCAATAATCATTTTCTTTAACATTTTCAGACGTCAAAACCCAGCTTGAAAGAAATGCTCTTGTCATACAAAGAAAGAAGAAAAAAAATAATATCCGTATTTTTAGCGGTAGATAACAGATGGCGCTCGTCTGAATCAACAATGCCCAATGACAAAGCCAGCGAATTTCAAAGCGGCGCTTCGGGCTAAAACTTTCTGTCGGTTGCTATGTCAACCGGCTCTTCTCCCTTTTTCAAAAAAAGAATTTCATCTCATCACTAGTTGCGTCGCGTGTGCTCTTACGGCTTTTCCCTTTCGCTAAATATCGTCTGCACGCTTCTCCCGAATGAGGTCCTGATCCTGACAGTTCATAGGTCGCTTTATCCTACTTTCTCAGTATGACATAGCCCGGAGGGAGGGGGAAAGCGGCCCCGATTTTGGTTTATTTCTGTGATTTTTGTTTTATTTATTATTATTTATAACAAACCTGCACACTTTTTATGCTGTTGATGATAAAGATTCTTCGAATTCGATGATAGCCGAGATAGCAGTGGAATATCGTTTTGTTTTATGTCCGCATTTATAAAAAAATCGCCAAACGATATGAGCGGTTTTGGAAGAATCTTTTCTGACTGAATAAGACTGTTCTGATATTTACAGAATGGAATGACGTCTTAAAACCAATATTTTACAGAAGAAATTGTTCGGTTTCAATCGAATTTTTTTCCCTTTTGTGTTCGTTAATGAGATGGAATTAATATAAAATGCTAGCCTTCGTCAGTAATTTATTTTTTATTTACACGTGGAAGAACTTAAAGGACATCGTCTTCATTTCAAAGTCGAAAAAATCTTAACCTTGCTTTGTTCGACTGACCAAATCGGATGCTTCTGTTCGAAAAAACAACATTCTTCTCCCGAGGGTGCTTCGAACAAAACTGGATCAAGGATATGATGTTCGAAAATCCCAATGTCTTAAGGATGGATACATTTTGTTACAGCTAGAAGAACAAAAGAAAATAAATGTGTGTCCAGTTTTAATTTAAAAGACCGCACCCAAACTTTTCTTGCTGCTCTGTTTTGGGGATTTCACTGCTTCACACTATTTATTATAATTTGCCGCGTTCGAATTTAAAAGAGATCAACAAGTATCAAAAAAAGAAGCAAAAACTCGACTCAACCACTTAGGAAGGTCTCTCGAACGTAATGAAGATTGTGAATGAAAGAAAAAGAACAAAAAATAGTGTCTGTTTTGAATTTTTTTTGTTTTTGTGTTCGAAAAATGCTTTACGCGGCAGGTGAAAGTTTTTCATTTCAACAATAAAGAGAAATTGAAACGTTACGCGGCTTGAGTTGATTCTAATTCCGAATACATCGATTAGACGGAAAGAGTGTGGACTGTATTCTTTTCCGCATGACTTGACAATACAAAATGTTGACAAAAACTAAATCTGGTGATTGGTGAGTGATTATTTTTTGTTATTTTTTATTCTCAATTGTTTGCAATTGTTTGTACTTAAATTTTTTTTTTTTCTAAAATTCACTATGTCTAATTTACATCAACGTTTAATCAAATATTTTCGAATTCTTTGAGTTCAAAATGAGTTTCATCAAAATATTTTTAATATAATTCGATATTTAAACTGATGTTTAAGAAATTTAATTATAATTCCCTAACAAAGTAAAGAATTATTTTTCAAAAAAGTAAACGATGATTTATCCGATTCAAAAACGATTTTATCAAGTTGATTACATGGTAGATTTTTTTTAACATTAAAGTCACGTTCATTATAACATGAATTTTAAAACTGATTATTTGTGGAAAAATATTTGGACCATGTCCAAAGTTGTTATTTTTCATGTAAATGAGTGTAAAAAGGACGAATTTTTTGAAGAAAAATTATGCATAAGTAATAATTTTGTTTTATTTTTTATTTGTTTTCCATATCAAAAGATTGCTTCTTTGTTCATTATTTATTTTTAATAATTTATAAATAGTATTATTTACTTATTTTATATATATTCTACTTTTAATTTATTTATTGCAATATAAATTTTTAAAACACATTTCTAATTTTCTGTATGGTTTTCAATCGATACTGATATTTAAAAAATGAGCACACAACAATTTTTAATTTTGCATACTGTATCAAAATTTTACAAATTAACATATCAAATTGAAATGAAAGTGTGATAAAAATATATATCGCATTATTTTAAGTACGAAAAAATATTTTTCTTGGTATGTTATTTATATTTCTGATATGCTAAATTTGCTTGCTTGTTTTTAAATTTACATGATGAAATGCTTACAATTTATTACTTCAAAACTTACATATTTTGGTGTTAAATAGTACGTTCAAGTAATTATTTAAATAGATTTGTAATGCAAAAATGAGAATTTTTTTAAAGAAATGATAAATCATGTAAATAATAAAGCATTTAAAAAAATTAACCCGTGAGCAAAATGGAATAAATAAATTACTCATGCCGTAAATGAAATTAGTTTTTATGAACGAGGTATATTTTACTCTTAGAAATAAAGAAATAATTGCACATTTATATATACAAATATTTTAATCGAATACGTGTTTCTTATTAACAGTATATTAATATATTTAAAAGCTGTTTTAAACTTTATGTCATTATGTTATATAATCATATTTGTACAAACGAATTGTGTTATTTTCAAAATAATTTACTTTGAAATTCTATACTATGCTAAAAATTATATATTAATTTACTACTCTGTCTTAATTTTATTTAAATAAAATTCGAATTTTCGTTATTCCATGCTTATTTTACTAATTTGAGAAAAAAATATACAAGCAATTAAATAAAAAAATTAAGATCTTTCAATAAACTTATATAATTAGTATATGAATCAACATTACTTCAATAAATGGAAGCTAAATAGTACAAGAAAGCCAACTTTATCGCGTAATCTCTGTTATTGAAAAATTTAAGAGCAGAATTAACTCTTAATCTTTAAAGCAACACAGTGAACTTCGGTATTCATTACTTAAGCATATCACTTAAAAAGTATTCTCTTCTTTCTTCCTTTCCCGCCAATTTATGTTAAACCGCTTTAGAAAGTAGATTAAACCTTTAATTTGATGAATCTGATAGCATTGTTTTGGTGGCAATCAAACCGCTAATTACTGTAATCATTATAATGTAATGCAATGGGGATTAATTTCTCGCTTTAAAGGATTCTTCTCTAAGGGGCCATGCTCAAATAACGTATGATGAATATCCATTTCACTTTCTAGAAGTGAAATGTACTGTAGATGAGAAATGGAATGTATAGCTTATCGATGTGCAGAAATACACCGAACTATTTGTTCACTGTCTTTTTTACACGAATTTCAAAGAATTTTTTTTACACATCTGTATGTGTTTTGGTACGAATCCCCCAAAAAATTGGGGACACGTGCCCTTTGGATGATGACGATTTGGTCCAATTTTTGACAGTTTATGGTAATAAAGCTGTCGACAATGACGAAGTCGAAGGGGAAGTTCAGCTAATAACAGCTGATTTATTTTGAGAGGGCTTGAAATTTGTTACAAGTAGGGAACAACATTTTCTTACTCGTGAGCCTGACATAGAGAGTGCATTTAAATTCCAACGTAATCACAAGTTTTGTGTAGCAGGATATCAAAAATTATATAAGCAGCTTGAAAAAACAAAGCTAAAAAATGGCTATTAATAATGAACAAAATTTATTTGAATCAAAGCCAACAGTTGTATTAGGCATGTCTGACGCATCTATTGATGATAGCATTTCTTATCCAGTTCATTATAAATTTGCACGCTTGTTATCAAATAGCAATTAATTAATTGTTGCTAGTAGTTTTATTCTTAATTTCAATTTTTCATATGTTATATGTACTTATATACTGAATTTTCGCTATACATGAATTATAATTTTTTTTGTAATAAAAATAAATTATTTGTGTTTAATAAATATGTAACATATATTTTATTATAACTATTTTTGCACGATATTTTTGAAACATATTTAGAGATTTTTCATCTTACACAATTTTTAAAGTTGTGTGGAACGTATCACTAAATTTACCATAAGTCTCATGTATTTTGTTACACAGTTTTTTTTTTGCGGGGTTTTTTGAGGAACGTATCTACCGAGCAAAAAACGAGATGGGTGTATATTAGGGTGAATATAAATTTGTTTTTAGAATTTCAAAACCTACCTATCCAAGAAAGATGCTCTCCGGTATATAGTTGTAGGGGAAAATAAAATAAAAAATTAATTTTTATATTAAGTACTGCCACAAGGGAATTGAAGTTAAAGTATTTGAGCTTTTTTTATGGTAAAAATTAAAAGTAACTTTTGTTAAAGAAAAATAAGTATTTAAGTACTTTTTTCAATATTAATTAAGACGAGAGGTCACCGACAGAATAGTTACAAGGGAAAAAAACGTCAGGTACGTTGAACAGCTTTTTTTAGAAATAAATTTTTAAAAAAAACTTACTGTCGAAATTATAGTGCGGGAGATGGAAAAAAGCTTGGATCGGACTGA
Organism: Trichonephila clavata; assembly: GCA_019973975.1. Classification (NCBI taxonomy): domain Eukaryota; kingdom Metazoa; phylum Arthropoda; class Arachnida; order Araneae; family Nephilidae; genus Trichonephila; species Trichonephila clavata. Next base: position 107,777 of record BMAO01018155.1, on the reverse strand, counting down.
TTCGACGGTGGGAGGAGAGATAGTTGGAATTATGAAATGCTGCAATTTACCTAGTACTGTGCGCTGGTCAGTACTCACTTATCAAGAATAATCGCTTTAGTTTATTTATATTATAGAAAAATAATTTTATTTTGAGTCAAGAATCATCTAACCAAAATTACCATAAGTATTCGAATCTAAACCGTAATCGAGCAAGAAGCAAATAATCTGAAAAGCAAGAAGCAAATAATCTGAAAAGCAATAAGCAATCTGAAGCAAATAATCGGTAAAGAAGCAAATAATCTGAAATAAGTAAATCCTTCGAAACATTGTCAAGATCCTTTTATTGCATTCCAAAGGCTTCGGAATAATTTTATGGATAGCAGTGCACAAAAAAGATCGTACTTCGGAAAGACGTATATATACGTCCGGGTAAATTAATGCTTTGGCTGAGTGAGACGTTTACATACGCCGGTGGCACTTAAGAGATTAAAGTCGTACCCTAGTTTAAGCGTCAAAGTATAGTAGTATTGAATTCAATACATTGTTATTGTATGAAGAGGACGCGATGAAAATTATCAATGAATATTGGGTCGCGAATATTGAAACTTTGAGAAGCACTGATGTACACACATGAAACTTTATTTACAAATATGTCGAACTATGTATAGCAAAACGTTGTAAGGGTTTTCTGCTAGCGTGATTGGTATTCATAAAATACTTTTTATATGTATAATTGCGAATTGAAAATCCCTTAAAAATGTATCAATTCTAAAATCAGCTATTTTTTAAAAAAACATATTGCTTTGATTTGAAAATGCATACCAAGTTTGTTACACCTATTAATATCAATATTTAGAAAAAATTATAAAAGCATTTGGAGAGCAATAGTAAAAAAGTGTTAGCATTTTAAATGAAGACAAACTAGTTATTTTTTCTTTCCGAGGTAAACCAGTTTTAAGTTGTTTTTTTTTACCATTGGGATGTGAATAAAACCAAACATAAAAAGTTATCATAACTCTATATTTTTTAACTTAGAGCAATAAAACTTTTTGAAATTATAAATATATAAAGCAGAATTTAAACTAAAATAATTTATTTGATTTTTTTTTGATCGAGAGATTTTTTTTCCTATTGAATCGAACTGTGTTCCATAAATTTTTGTATAAACTTAAAGGCTATCGTAATAAAGGAATATTTAATGTTAACAAAAAAGAAGAAAAAAACATTTTGAAAGTGTTATTATGATAAAACCCTCTCTTTGGTAGAAGATGATAATTTTATGGTAAGAAATTATTATTATTTAAATAGTTCACATTTCTTTTATATACTGCCGAACCTCTATATAAGGAACCTCTATTTTAAGAACTCTTTCCTGGAACCAAAAACATTTTACTATGTTCTTTGTAAAATAACCTCCAAATAGAGAAGTGCATTTTCTATTTAACTAACTTTTTCTCCTGTGATTCAATTTCTTTTTCTCACTATTTTTAAAACATTTCAGGACATTTTATAAATTATCTTCTCTTTTAGTGATCAATGACCTTGAACTGGTTTTACCAGGTGCCTAACTCACCTTAAGCAATGAAATTACCGTAATTTTTCAAACAAAAAAAAACTCAAATAAAACAAATAGATTCCATTAGTAATTAAATTTTTAAAGAAGCATTGGTAGCGTATGCGAAAATTACTCGTTATAAAATAATGTATAGTCGCGCGACTCTCGATAATTCGAAGTCTGGATAATTCAATGAAAAACTTTGAATTATCAAGAGGGTAGGAAAAAAACTCCCAAAATACACAAAGAGAAATTTTTTTTCTAACACATTTAAATTTGAAACTATGTAATAAAGCAACTACTGTACATATGTATAAAATTATTTTAAAGTATTTTTAAAAAGTACTATTATACATTATAAATATTATACAAAAGTTAAAAGCCCTAGATTAAAAGAATAAATTTATATACAAAAAACAACTATTATAAAAGAATACATACTCTGTACATAATTAATTTTTTTGACGAAAAAATCTGTTATCTTTTTTGTGTTATGGCATTAAATCTAACTTTGTCAATAGATTTTTCTAGAATAAATGAAGCTCGAAAACGTCCGCACCAACATGAATTTGAAGGGAAAAGTTGCGGAGTTTGTTCAGCGACACTTAAGCTTCTGTCAGAGTTATAGGAGTCCACTCCGATGGTCATCAAAGTGGCTACGTTACAGGGGAGACAAGCAGAGACAATACAACTCAAAACATGTATGCTGCAACCTGTTTGTTACAGGGCTCAACATGATAGTGAGTGTTTGAATTGTCGAGAGTTTTATTAGATCACTTCGAATTATCGCGTGTTGTATTCTGGCCAGGCACAGATTTTACTTCGAAATATTGAGTATACTAAAACGTATTGTTTTAGTTCGAAATATCAAGAGTTTTTCTAGGGGCTGAGCATACACTTCGAATTAGTGAGAGGTTCGTATTATCGAAGGTTTGAATTAGCGAGTGTCGACTGTATGTTTAAAATTACTTGTAGGCTTAAAATTAGAAAATTCCCTTAAAAAAATTATTGATTTTAATATAAAATTATTTTTTAAAGTTAAAATTACTGTGTGTTCCTAGACAATGTTTTTTTTCTTCTTGTTTTCCTCGCTGATTTCTTTTTGATGGGTAAGACGTTTAAAATGAACAGCTATTAATTTTCAAAACAAGTATGAATAATTACTTTTTAAAATAATATATAGCGTTTATATGAATTTGAAATTTGTTTTATGTTTTGGTTTCTAAAGTATATTAAAAGATGAATCCGAATTTTTCACATAAGGACCTTTTTTTCGGAATTTAGCAATTTTGTTAAATAGAGTCCCGACTGTTTATGTATAGAGCAGTAACTCTCAACTACTATGATGCCGTCAATTTTTTTAATTACTAATTATTTTCTTAGAAAAAAAATTAAAAAATACAGATTCGAATCATTTGGCTTATTTTATAGAAATAAACTATTCATAAAATTATTTTTAACTATTTGACAACACCAAACTAAAGAGCTATTCATTACTTTCTTAATTTAAATATAAAAATTTTTTATTGGGTTCGTAAACCATTCGTGATAATGGATGCATCTGTATATGCATTAATTTGAATGAACTGGAATAACTAATTTCGCTCTGTAATAATCGACATTGAATTCCAAAACATCGTGAAGAGTCAATTAATTCATTTTGGAATAAAATTGGAGGCGTATCCTATAAAAGTCAAAAAATATTTTAAAATATTGCTACAATTTTCTACATCTTATTTGTATGAATTTCGGTTTTTCAGATTAAACAAACATAAAAATGAAAGAAAAATCAAAATTTTTAAATGTAGATGATGAAATGAGAGTGGCAACATCATTTTTACGGCCAAATATATACAAAGTTATCAAAAATCATCAAGCTTAAATTTCACATTAAGATATCCAGCTACTTGCGACAAATTTTTTTAAAAAAAATGAGATATGGGTTATTTTTTTGTTGTTTTTATATTTGTTTAGTACATTTTAAGAAAAATATGCAAAAATTAGGAAGAGAACAAGCTATTATTATTACTAAAATGGAAAAAATTGGTAAAAAGTTATAATATACACAAAAAATAACATAAACGCGGCCCATTCTGTACCAAAAGTTTATAAACAAATTTTCAATTTCTCAATTCTGATGTGTTCCCATGTTATTTATTTTTTAAATAACCGAAACGAGATATTTGAATTTTTACAATAACTAGAGCACTTTATCTTAGTTATTATATGAAATTGCTTAAAAAAATAGTGATTATATTCACATAAGGGACTGTAAATTTTGTAATAAAATAGGGATCGATAAATCTGTTCGTTAAAATACTTCCAACAGTATACAGAACATACATACAATATTTCAGTTAATTATTTTCAAAACTTTTTGAGCAATCACTGTAATTTCGATTAAAACACATTTTAAAGTGCTTAAAGTAATGGCATCTGCTTTTACTAAAACACTTGTAGTTTTTGTTCTAGTGATCGGAAAATAATAAACTTGCTATTTTTATAAATCTAATAAGATGGCCTATAAAATAAAATCATAAAAAAAATTGCCAATTTTCGGCAAAATTCGCAGTTAGGGTAGTCGGATACCTTAAATGTATACTTATAATTAATTTGTAATTAATTACTCAATGAACATTTTGTTGTCTTTGTCGTACAAATTATTTCATTTAAGATTGAAAATTATTATCATATGCTATATATATTTTACATAGTTGTATTGCAGATAAGTAAAATTCTTTTAAACTTGTTTTATTGTTAGGGTGCAGCCAAATTTTTAAGTTTTTAAAAGTGCACCGCAACAAAAAAAGGCTGAGAATCATTGGTAGAGAGGGAGAGAAAGAGAGGCAGAGAGAAAGAGAGAGCTTTTAGCATTGCATTTGAATTTTTTGTGTTGTCTTTTATCATAACACACAATAGTTGGAACACAACACGACATACACACGCAACACACGTTTGCGGTTGGAGTGACAGCGATCTCATTCTTTATCTACTTCTCAATCATAGGTTGTCTTTTAGTAAAAAGTACTGCACAATCTTTCATCAGGTTTCAATTCTATAAAAGTCTAACTGTTAGTATCGCTAGGAAAGTCGCGAAACTCCTGAAATCGTGATTTCAAATCACGTTTTGCCTGAGCATAGCATAGACAGAAGGTAAATATTATCTCCTGTCTGAAATTTCACGCCGGTCAAATAGACTTTACAGTTAGTGAAAGGTATTTTAAAATGATATTTCCACGAAATTTTAAAAATTACACACGCTTTTGTATTATTACGAACTCTTCGAAAAATGACGGTTGAAAGTTTAATTTCAGATTATATTTGAATGTGTATTTGAAAATAATTCGAGTTTTATGGGTTGTGTCATTTAGTTTTGGATCTGAAAATAATTTAGTTGCTGAAATAAAAGTGATTAAAAGACACACAAATTGTGAACAATTTATTCAAGTTCCACTAAAATTATTTAGTTTTAAATTAGTTTTTTTTAAAAAATGTTAAGTTTGCATTTATTTGTTTCCTTTAACTGCTGTGGATGGGATTCATCCCACAATTTCCGTGGTGTGGTCTAAAAGATCATTCGAATAAAAAAAAGTTAAAACAATCAGCATTTTTTTTTAAAATTCACCAAACGTTGTAAAAATTCACTGACTATCTACTTTACTGTCTTATTAGTACAACTTAACTGTTTTTAGAAAAATCTAATGTTTTCATGGCATTTTATTTAATAGAATGAAAATTGAATGATAGAACTATTCAATGGGTGCAGGTTGTAGTGTCTACGAGACCAAACAAGTCTAGTTTAATTGTAGGATAATCTAAGTGCTAACTCTCACACAGATTCACTAATACATCGTACAATTGCACCCTCCTTACAATAACAATCTCCTCCTCCTTCTTCTTACGTTAACAATCTCATCTTGTACCTTCAAATAACAATCACATCCTCCTTCTTACAATTACAATCTCATTCTTCTTAAAATAACAATCTCCCCTCCTCTTTACAATTACAATCTCATTCTTCTTAAAATAACAATCTCCCCCTTCTCTTTACAATTACAATCTCATTCTTCTTAAAATAATAATCTCCCCCTCCTCTTTACAATTACAATCTCATTCTTCTTAAAATAACAATCTCCCCCTCCTCTTGACAATTACAATCTCATTCTTCTTAAAATAATAATCTCCCCCTCCTCTTTACAATTACAATCTCATTCTTCTTAAAATAACAATCTCCCCCTTCTCTTTACAATTACAATCTCGTTCTTCTAAAAATAATAATCTCCCCCTCCTCTTTACAATTACAATCTCATTCTTCTTAAAATAACAATCTCCCCCTTCTCTTTACAATTACAATCTCATTCTTCTTAAAATAACAATCTCCCCTCCTCTTTACAATTACAATCTCATTCTTCTTAAAATAACAATCTCCCCCTCCTCTTGACAATTACAATCTAATTCTTCTCCATGCTCCATTTCATCCTCTTCCTTTTCCAATTATAATTTCGTCATCCTCCCTGCAACCTCACCCTCCTCGCATTTACAATCTCATCCTCTTTGCCGTTATAATTTCGCCTCCTCGTATTTACAATCTCTCCCACCTCCTTCTATTTACTATCTCGTCCTTCTACTTAAAATCTCACCTCCTCCTTACAATAACAATCTCATTCTCACAATTACAATCACATCATTTTCCTTACAAGTTTAATTTCATCCACTTTCTTACAACTACAATCCTCCTCCTTACAATTACAATTCTGTCCCCCTTCTTAGATTTATAATATTGTTCGTTCCTTACAATTACAATCTCATTCTCTTCCTTAAAACTATAATATCATCACCCTCTACTTTATTACTTCAGTTATCTTTAAAAAGTTATCAATCTTCATATAATAGTTCCTTCCACAACATCAACCACGTGCTGATGACCATGACACAGTGGTGTAACGGAGAATATTAAGGCCCCTCTGCAAAGTCAGGTTTTGGGCTCCCTCGAATCCTTGTCCTCCCCCCAATACGGGAGTTGCGGGAGTGTACGTTACGCTACTGCCATGACCACTTGTTTACCGCAGCCATATTTTTTAATTTACGTCCTACTGTAAAGCAACACGAGGGCTATTGGCGTTGGTCCTCGTAGCTTTGAACAGTGGCGTAACGGAGAATATTAAGGCCCCCCTGCAAGGTCAGATTTTGGGTTCTAAGCCGGATCTTACAAAAGGTAATTTAAGGGTGTCGGTCAGGCTTTGGGCCCCTTAGAATCCTGCCCCTCCTAATGTGGGGGTTACGGGGGTGTCCGTTACACACAACTAGTTTTGAACCATGGTCAAGTGCGAAGGGTATACCTGAGGTGTCACTTCACACCCGAACTTTCCCGATACATCAATGGGAGGACTTAAAGCAATAGATCAGACATGCATTAGCCCCTCTACACGGCGGATCATCAGGAGGTTTCGAACCCGCGACTCGACAATGTCGGCCACGAGTTCGCAATCAGTGGCGTTACGGAGAATACTTGGGCATCCCTGCAAAGTCAGGTTTTGGACCCCCAAGTTGGATTTTACAAAAGGTAGGTACTTAGCGGAAGTAAGGCTTTGGACCCCCCTCAAACCATGCCCCCCCCCCGTGATGCAGGAGTTGCGGGGGTGTACGTTACGCCACTGCTCGCGATCATGACCACTCGGCTATCGCGACCACCCACATTTAATGAAACATTCTAACATTATCGATAAGGCCAAACACAAATTGAGTGGAACATTTGATTCTTTGATTATAGAAATTTTTTTCGCATCCCAAGGTGGAGAAAGCAAAGCTAGAAGGGGGGAAAAACCATTCACTTGACAAAGGGGAAAGTTTTTTCAAAAAAAAAAAACCTCATCTTTTTGACAAACGATCATTTACAATAGCTGTCATTCAGTCGCGACGAAGAACAGACGTTTATTTAAGTCGCAACGGTTGCCTGCTCTTTTTGTTTCGTTCGTAATGATTTGTTGAAGAGTAACTCTCTTCAAAAAAATGAGCTTAGTTATGGTTTTAAGCGTAGCGAGAAGATTGTTATGACTTTCAAAGTACAAGAGTCATAAATCTTGAATTTATTTATAGGCTATAAAACATTCGACTATAAAGACAGGCCGCCGGAAAAAGGTTGTAAAGTATACATTGAACCTTTTTTTTCCTCATCGTCACGGTAGTACAAATGAGTTTTAGTTATATAATTTTAGCTTCCACTCACTTTCTTTTAGTGCTCATTTTTTAGGATTTATTTTTCCCCCGAGTCATTTGAGTTTCAAGCTCAATTAACCGACTGTTACACTTGAACAAAAAATGCTTAATTATTGAACTTTATTATAAATATTTTAATTATTTTTTAAAGATTATAAAATCAATTGACATAAATTTTTATCAAATCATTATTATACTCTACTAAATTAAACAAAATTAATTGACAGCAAATCAGATACTTTTATTGTACATATGTAGATGACAAGGTCATACGCGATTCTTTCCAAATATTTTATAATTTTCTTAAAAATCTCTTAAAATCTTGCACAGCCCAATTTAAGGTATGTAACCGCTCCAGTCATAATAACTGTAACTGACTGTCCCAAGCGGCAGAAGCGCCCTCTAGCGACCCTTTATTTTCAGTACAGGTCAGGCGAGGAAAGAATGTGGTCTCTATTAAAAAACTTTCCATGTTTTTTGCCCTTTATTTTTGTTGTCTTTGCTAAACGACATTGATAATTATTATTGCATTAAAGGTACTTCATTGATATCGCTCCTTCCGAATTTACTCTTTAACACGTCCGTTGCTCTACAGTTATATATATACAGGGATTCTCGCTAATTCAAACCTTCGATAATATGAACCCCTCGCTAATTCGAAGTATATGCTCAGCCCCTAGAAAAACTCTTGATATTTCGAACTAAAAAATACGTTTTGGTACACTCAATATTTCGAAGTAAAATCTGAATACAATACATGATAATTCGAAGTGATATTATAAAACTCTCGAAAATTCGAACACATATACTATCATGTAGAGTCCTGTCATTTTGGAGCTTACATGTTTTGTGTTGCATTGTCTCTGCTTTTTTTCCCTGTAACGTAGCCCCTTTGATGACCATCGGAGTTGACTCCGATAACTGACAGAAGCTAAAGTGTCACTAAACAAACTACGAAACTTTTTCCTTCAAAATCATGTTGATGCGGACATTTTTCAAGCTTCATTTATTCTAGAAAAAGCTATTGACAAAGTTAGATTGAATGCCATAAAACAAAAATATAACAGAGCTTTTCGACTAAAAAAACTAATTACGAGCAGTATGTATTCTTTTAATATAGGAATTTGACTTCTGTTTAATATTTATACTGTATATTATGTACTCTTTAAAGATACTTCAAAATAAGTTTATACGTATGTACAATTGTTGTTTTAATGCATAGTTTCAAATTTAAGTGAGTTAGAAAAAAAAATTCTCTTCGTGTATTTTAGGAGTTTTTTCCTACCCTCCCTAAAATTCGAACTCTTGATAATTCGAAGTTTTTCATTGGCTCCTTCAACTTCGAATTATCGAGAGTCTACTGTATAACACTTTTTTGAAATAATACTGTCCCTCCCCCTTAATAAAAAAATATGCAGCTGTTTTTCTTTTTGCAGGTTTAATTTATTTTAATACTTAGAATCGCTTGGAGTTCCCAAATAACTTATCAATTTTTGAGAACTTTATTCTTGAAAAAAAAGTCAGTCAGAAAAAAACCCTTTTTAAACAGTTATTTTAATGTAGAATGCATTTTATAGTTACAATAAGATCTGAAAATTTCTTTCGCTGGGTACTGAGAACTGTACAAAGAATTCGCAAAATCAAGCAGATGCTAATACTTACTGTCATACGAGTCAATACCGTAAAATATTTCGGAAAGCAATTCGTCCTCTCAAAGCATCATTTCCGGACAACCTCTCCATTGTATTCAAAGCATAGCGGATGCGGTAAATTTTTCTAGCAACTTCAATACATTTCGCCGTAAGAAAATGCATTTATTGTCAAAAAGTAATGTTATCAAAAACTAATTAATATTATTTAAAGTACTTTTAATGTTTTTATCCTTTGTTGAGGCAATATATATGTATGTGTAAATTTAATATAATATTTATTTATTTATTAAAACAAGTACGGATTTAAAGATATTTTAAACACAAAAATGTTAGTTTCACATGTATATTAATGTTTAATACATAAAAATGTGCACAGTTAATTTTTCATCACCTTTTACACGACTTTTCGAATTAAATAGCGGTATTTTTACTATACAAATCGCGTATCTTTTTTTGCTCGTTTTACCAGTGATGTATTATTCTATAAATATATTTGTGTAATCTTATTGAACTACATACTTGTAATTGCGGGATAGTACATTGTACATTATTTGACAATTTTTTTTTTCAGAATTCAAAAATCTGCCTATTTTTTATATTCTCCAAGCAAAAGCTGGAATTTTAACAGCTGAAATATCCTCCATATTTACGGAAAGCACAAGCGACGTTGAAAAAAAAATTATTTAAAATTTAACTTTTTAAAATTTTATATTCGAAGAACGGGTCACCATTTTAGTGTGTTAAGTGGCAAATTTATTATAGCAGGATTATCAAAAATAAACTTTTATTTTTCGCACAACTAATAACTAAAATCGAATATATATTCCCTTCGTGAGAGTGGAATTCTGGGAAGATAGAAGAAATGCCAGAAGACATTTCTTCCGACCAATGAAATTCAATAGGAGGTTCTAACAGCCAATAAGACGTAAGGATCAAGAATCCGATATATTATGAGTAAGGATTATCTGATATGATGAATAAGGATCATCTGATATTATGAAAGTACACTACAGGGAAAAGATGTTCTCTGGTTTATAGAGAAATGGGAAAATAAAATTAAAAAAATAGTTTTTATGTTAAGTTCTGCTACAAGGGGTTCCAAATTAAGTGTTTAAGTTTTTTTTTTATATTAAAAAGTCTAATACCCTTTTTTTTTTAAAAAAAAAAAAAAGAACCCCGCTATTTTAGTATATTTTAGCATTTATTGGATGAGAGGGTATATACTAAGTAATTACGAAAAAAAATAGCCATCAAGTACATTTAACAGCTTCTTTAGTGTTTAATATTTAAAAAACCAATTGTCAAAATGACAACGCACGTTAAAGCGGAAGATGGTAAAAAAACTTGGATCGGACTGTTCAATAGTACAAGGAGAGAGAGGTAGGGTCATATGAAATCCTACAATGTTCATTGTATTATTCACTACTTGGTACTCATTTATCAATAATTATCGTATTTGGTTCGATACTTAAATTGTATTGTATATTGTAGAAAAATAAGTCAAGATAGTTTGTCAAATAAGTCTCTCTTTAGAGTTAAAAATCATCTACCCAAAATTAAACCTTTTTCCAATGTTTTGAAAATTTAACCCCTTTGTGGCAATACTAAATTTTGAAATTATTTTTTTTTTTTGTATGATTTTTCTCCTAGTCTCCATACCATAGAACATTTTTTCCGCTTTGATAGGTTCCCATAATTAATAATTTTTTTCGGCACTTTTCCGTTTCGCCAGCGCTTGCGATAAATTCGCCAAAATGATACGACTGATCCCAAATGGAATATTCTCGCTGGTAATCTTTTACCACTACATTTTCAAAACAAGTCGCGGTCTTTTCTTATCAGTAACGTCTTTTTCATAATACATCTCTATACGAGAAAAACCAATGAGAACTAACATTTATTGACATTTTTTTATGTGTATATTGTGTGTTGTCGCCAATAAAGCCAGCTTGGCGAAATTTGCAACGGCGGAACGGAAAAGTACCCTTTTTTCTCCATATAACCATTATCCGCCTTGATGTACGATACTAATACATCAAAACATTTCATTAATCTCCTATACTGAGAAATCAAACTCTGAAATAAAATGCAAAAATGTATTGATCTCATATTAATGAACGATTCGATAATACAAAGACGAGAGAAAGGTCAGAAATGATAAATTTATAGATACATATTGAAAGTGGAACATAATTAGAAACGCATGCAAAAGAAACCAAGTTATCGTCACAAGTACTTACTTGAACAAGAAAGAGTTGCTGAAGAAAAAAGACACAAATACAGCATTTGAAATCACGAACTACTGTAGTTATTTGTCCTTAAGGATAAAGTGGAGTTATTATGTATTTACTAGTTGGAAAAAAATGGGGAAATATAGGACAATCCAGTGGTTGCGTGGTATGATTTGAAAAAGAGTCTTAATTTCCTACTCAGCCAAGGACAAGAAATACGTTCTTTTTAGAGTGAATTTAGTTTTAATGATTAAATGTCTAATTTTTATCAGCGGCTATGTGGGCTCTGAAATGTTTTGTTTGGACAGCAATTAGAACGAGCAGCTACAACAGGTTTAGGACAGACTACTCGATGTTATTTTACTATATAATTATTTCTATCTCTCTCTTTCATAAGACTCTGTAGTAGTAAAAATATTATAAAAATCAGTTCAAAAATTGGCTAATTTTAGAATTTCCTTTTTTTAAAATCTTTTAAAAATACAAAAGTGTTCGTAAAATTTTTCTATCGACCAAGTGAAAAATATTTTAAAAAGCAATTTTATATAAGGTCCTGCACATTTTTAACATTTTACCTTTTCTTGCACTAATATGTGTTATTTCATAAGCTTAAATTCTAATAAAAAGTAAAGGATCATTAAAATATCTGAAAAACAATAATAATAGGGAAACCATTTTTGAAATGTCAATTAAAATCCTTATTCGAATATGAATAGTGCTGCAAATAAAAAAAAATCTTGGATTCAAATTAAAAATAATAGGCGCGAAAATTTAAAAACAAGTTAACTTTAAAAATTTATTTTTAAATTTAAAATAAATTAATTGTTTTATTCAAATTTTAAAAATTTTAACTAAACAAATATTTTTTCTATATTTCTTTACTTGTTTATTTTACTTAGTTTTTTTTTTATTGTTTTGAACAGTTTGTAATAATTATTTATTGAAGTTAATACATTTTAAAGTCAGAATCAGTGAACAAGGAGCCTAATTTTTTAACCAATAAAATGAATTACGTACTAGAACATCTTGATTTTAAATAAACTAAGATTTATCACAACATTTATAACCGACATCAGTAACTTTTGTTGTTGAATAACTTTTTCTTAAGACCTTTTCTTGGAATTCTTAATAGTAAACAATTATCTAACAAAATTTTATTATATTTCCTTATTCCAAGGTTCGTATTGTTCAATTCCAAACAGACATTGCAAAATTTTCCGCCATCATTTTATTAGCAAACCAAATCAAATAACATATTGAACTACTGAAACAACAATAAAAAGTCAGACGATACCGTTGCATACAGCAATCGATTGAATAAAAACAAATGGATACAAAAATTATCATTGCCACAATCTCAAAACGAAATAATTAATTACTTCTCATTTAATTGTTTATACAGACGATTAAAAAATTTAATAATCGCAAATTTGTAATGAATGAATTATTTATTGAATTCAAACATTAAAAAGTGTTAATAAAATTCAATACATAAAATTTACTATTTCTAATATATTTTATAATAAAATTCATTCTTTAAGCTCTTACGGCATAGTTGTGTACAATTATATTCTTATACTACTTTTCAAACTTCAATTAACATTGAAATTCCCTTGACCTACTAAGGAAAATCAACAGAAACTCTCGAGTGCAGTTTTAAATGATTTGAATGATAGAAGATTTGAAAAGCTTGACATAAAATGGCGGAAAAAAAGAATATTTTCTTTTGATTATAACTTGAAAGAGATTTTGATCTAATTTTTTATATATACGAAATAGAAAAAAATTGGAAAATACTAAAGTAGGGAGTGTCTTTCTTAACGTTATGAAATGTGACGTTGTGTCTGGTACTGACTTCTGTACGTAAGTGCTAAATTCAGCCTCTAGGCGGTTCGAAAATTAATCAATATAAAATAAAAATTATTTGTAAAAATCTGAAATAATTGAAAATTATTTACGGTTAACATTATTGCTTAAATAAATATATTTGGTGGGAAAATATGCTATTCGTGAAAATAATTCAAATATAATATAAATGCTGAAAACATTCGAATATATCCACTGAATTTACTATTACTCGATTAGAATTTATTTTTAATGAAGCATTTAATTTCAAAATAGAGTAAAAAGTGTAATAATAAATAAATGGTATTACGAAAATTTGAAATGATTGAATAATATTAATAAAATTATATTATTTATTTTAAATTAATTTAGTCAGTATTAAATTAGATTTCAGCAAAATAAATTTATTTTTGATATTTATTTATTATTAAATAATTTAAAGAACGTTACATCAAATAAAGAAATAATATTATGAAACTTGTTTTCTGTAAGATGCTTATTTCCTAAAAAATATTTTCTAAATAGATATATTTATTTTATATATAATAAATTAAATTGCTAATTAACCACAAATCTTTTAAATTGTAATCATTTAGATTTTCAGCTGAATTTGTACAAATAATTACTCATTGCGAAACAAATTACATCATTTATTTATTTTCTGCGAAATTATATATATTAGAAAAAGATTTTTTTTTTAATCTCATAACCTTGCAATTTGATTAGGTTTTAATTAAGAATTAATTTTCTTTGATTAATTTTCGTTATGCTCTTGGATACTTTACATTGTTATATACTGAATGTTATTTTTTTCATAGTAATTTTTTTCAATTTTTGATCCGAAGAAGGAATAAGTAAAGAATAATTAGGTTTAAAGACAAAAAATGCTCTTGCATGAATGAATGAAAGAAAAGAAAAATAATTGGGGAAGAAAACAAATTTCAAGGTCATGTTCTTTAAAAAGAGTTAAAAATATTTTTTCGTGCATTTTTCTGTTTCAAAAACGTGCTTCCTATGTTTTACGCTTTAATTGAGTAGCATAAAGAAATCATAAAGAAATAAAAGAAAAACATTTTTCAATAGATATCTATATAGTACATACAAATAGATGTTTGTATACATGATCTCGCTTCACTCCAACACCGTTCAACCGACCACTATGAAAATTGGCATGCATATGTATTTTTTGTGGAGAAGGTTTTTGTGCTATCCTCTTTGATGCAGCTCCCCACCAGGTGGCGCTACAGCATGTGGACTTCTGCACCGTTCAACCAATCTCTAAGTTTCCAACATGGTCGCCAAAAATGATGCCAACTTGCAGTGGCGTAACATACACCCCCGCATTGTTGGGGGCCCTGGAACTCTAGAGGGCCCAAAACCTGAGTTTGCAGGGGGCCCTAATATTCTCCGTTACGCCACTGCCAACTTGGCTCTATTGCCAATATTTCGCTACGTTTTCGTTGAATCGCCATTATAATGTAAGGAACGGCGTTGCTTGCGAATATTACACAATTTTAACTTAAAATAAATACAACAGAAGTAATATTAACGTACTACACATCCTGATATAAATTATTTACACTATTTTAAGCGTCCATTACACAAAATTTGTAACAATGTGTTACTTTTGCTGTGCAGAGATCAGTTTAGGAAGGTGTTTTCAAAAATCGACCCACAAGAGAGTAACGGGGCGTTATAGAAAAAAAATCCTTTTTAAATTTAGATAACTTCAAATGTGGGTTTCATAAGCTTTTTCGTAAATATTTCAAATATTTTAGACCAATAAAAATTGGGCCTAACTCGTGGTCGGTGTTTTTTCTGTGTGGAGTCGTTGCTTTCGTACCTATTATCACTGGAGATGCGCTGCGTACTGCGCTGATACACGTTTAATCGGTCGAAGTTCAAATTTCTTACGTTGGCATGGTGTAGAATTTTTCAATGTGGTGTATGATTTCTGGTATCGGTATCGTCACTTGACCTAGATTCGAAGTTACGAGGTACATTGCCAGAAAGCTCTCGTGTTGTTTTGACATGCGGCATTAACAAAAGAATCTATTAATAAATCGGGAAGTATATTAATCTATATTGATGATAGCCCTTGTTACACTCTGGATGAATGAATTGTGTCGTTGGTTCGAATCCTGATTCCAGCATAGAATGTCAGAGGCTGCTGCGCATACAAAAAATTTAAGTGGGTCTCAAAATCCTTCCGTAATAAAATTAGGCAAGTTAAGTTATCAACTGAAGTGGAATTCTTCGTGATTAGATCATGGACTTAAATTACATGATGTATCATCAGTACTCTTTTTTTGGTGTTCTACTGATATGCAGGGAAGTCTTAAGACTTCTTGAAGCGCTGGGCCCCTACACAAATGTATGCCCCCCTACCGCTATTAAAAACAAACAGTAAATAGCTTACGTTGTCAAATACTCGTACAAACAATAACCCGAAACAAATAAATGTGCATGATATACAATCGCGCAACCTGGCTCGAGCGACTGTCTGCTTTTGACTGAATGAGTAATGATGGTGTACGGTAGTAGCCTATTTCTGTACATGGACGATGGTCATCACATATAGCCAGTTGATATATTGTCCAAAATTAACAGTTTTTCAGTGAATACAACCAGAAATAACGTTTGACCTTTGAAATTATTCGAATTATGGTATTCCTAAGTCTGAGTCGAGAATGAGACGATGACTCCATTGCAGCCGTAGCTCTGGGCCAGGGTCCAGTTGTCCCACGCCTTAAGATATCACTGCTGCTGTGTTACTTCTAACAAACTCGAAAATTGTATTTCTTTTCATACATGTACAGAAGTTCCCTTTGATTTAGCTTACCCAATCTAATATTGCTTCATTTCATGGATTGTATCGAACACTAGCGTAGCTAGCTCTGAGGGGGCCCTGTATCAAAATTCCTTCGGGGGCCCTTTTTTAGATGTGGGAACACTGTTAGTGGAACTATAGTTACACATCTTGAGGCCCCTGTAGCTTAGGGGGCCCGTATCACTGATACGGCGGTAGCTACCACCCCTGGTAATGAATCAAGATTAGAAGCCATAACCTTGCAGGCTACAAAATCTGTGATTCAATTACTGGATTGTCATATGGCTTCGCATGAAATTAATGTATATAAGATTTTGTCGACGGATCTCGTATTTTTGGAACCATTATCAAGTGACGAGAATGAAACTAGAATTAGCACTCCCCTCTCCAAACTTCCACCCCATACCGGAATGAGAAATATAAACTTCAACAGGTTTAATGTGAATTAACCCTTCTACTTCGCAGGCCTTTTGTAGCACCAGAACTCAAGCCCACAATTCGACAGAAAGGAACTTCAGTCTCGAGTTCGTGACCATGACCAAGTGAGTGTTTACTAACGTCGCACTATAAGGCAACAAGAGGATTATTTGCGGCGGACTTCGTAATTTTAAGCCATGGTCATGCGAAATGCTCGACACTTAAGCTAGCAAACCCTCTCCAAACTACCACACCATGATAACGGCAGTGCTTTGAGCCAAATAGATTTAATACGCAACAGCCCCTTTACACGACAAGCCGACTGCGATCTCGTGACTATGTCCACTAGGCTACCCTGGCCATTTGATTAGAGCAGCCGACATATGTAGAGAAATGTGTTCATTTACACTTTGAAAGGATCGTGACATAAAGAAGAAAATATGCTTATTCTTAATAAATTCAAAAAAAAAGGAATAATGTTTGATAAATTGCTAGTTTGCTTTTTATTATATCTAATAAATTTTCCATTTATTAACTAACCCCTTAACTAACACCGTACGGGCTACCGAAAGCTAGCTAAACCACTTTGCCCGTACACTGTACGGGCACTGATAATTTATTCTTTCTATCTTTGTGTTGTGATCATATTTTTGATTTTTATAGGGAGATTCTTAGTGATATAGTGCAGCGTTTTTCAAACTGTGAGGCACGTCATCCTAAGGGGCGGGGCGTGATAAACCTACCAGGGGGCGATCATATCGAAACGTCAAAAATAAACGATTTAAAAAAATTACTAAGTTACTGAAGAATCAAAATAAAATACATCCTGAGATAATAAAAAATACACATTTACAATGATGTAATATACTAATAAATGTATTAATACTGTACAATGTATTTGATCATTAATTCATCAGTACTAAGTTAAGAACAAGTTTACTAATTATCAGTGAACCCATGAGCTTACTATTGCACCATTTAATACTTATCTTAATAATTTGTACAGTTTATATTTAAAGTCGTACTTGTAGCTCAAAGTATTATTGAATTCAATACATTATTATTGTATGGAGGGGGGCGCCATGAAAATTATGATTGAAAATTGGGTCGCAAACACTGAAAGTTTGAGAAGCACTGTGATAGTGTTTTTAAGAGATATAGTTTGTCCATGGTACTGAAATACTTCGCATCCGGATTTTCTATGTAGTGAAGGTGGGAATTTTTCATTGATGGTAGGAATTCAAATTCTTGAAAATATTCGATAAAAAATAGGTATTGGCGAGAAAATGTGCAATTTGGTTGCTTGAGAAGAAATGAAAATGAAAAGATAATAAAAAAGCCGATATTATCTCTGTCCCCATTGCAATGTAAGACTTAATATTATACCATGCTTCAAATTGTGTGTGCATATATATATGCACACAAAACCGTTTGAAACAGAGGTACGAACATGAAATTTTTTTTGTAAGTATGAGAGAAATTCTTTTAAGATATATGAAACGTTCTTCATAGCATGTACTTATAGAAAGTAAACATTTAGGGAATTCTGTGTTCCACAATTATAAAATAAAAGACAGTATAAAAACTTTAAAATTGAAAATTAATATAAAATTCGCATTCTGTTAATTTCGCATTCTGCTAAGCGTTAAACTTAGTTATACGCAACAAAAAAATGTACCCTTTTTTAGAAAATTTTGAGCAAAAAACTGATGGTTCAAAGGTTTAACGTCACACTGCCAACAACACGAAGTTATTGTAAACCTTCACTTTACTCAAATTGTAATATTGTAATTTACATGAATTATGTGGCTCTATGTAACTTGGCATCATTTTTGGCAACCAAACTTGGCGACTTGGCAACCATATTGGTGACCATTTTTTGTGACTTGGTGACTATATAAATGCTTCTGGAAATTACTGGAGAAATGTATAACGTCACGACCTATGACGTAAGCGGACTTTTCGAGATAGAGCTGGAATGTAAGAGGAGGGGATAAGCAAATCGTTCTTGGCGCTGCTCTGCAGTTAAATTCAACTTTTTACGACCCCTTTTAACTAACTGTTACTTATATATAAATACATTTATTACAGCATAGTGAAAAATTTTTGTTTCTAGAGGTTTATCAATTTTATAATTTAACCTCTCTAAGGTACATTATTACTTTAAAGCAATATGTTGCATAAATTAGTTTTCTTATTGAAAAATAACTTCATTTTATACCCAGACAAAATAGATGTAATAGAATATGTTGTTTTTATTTGTTAAACAATATCACCATGGCAACGCATCATCCGCGTCATTTGACCTAAAACAACACTTCTAAGCCCATATTACTTATCGGATTATTTGGAAGAATGTCCGTTGGTTAGTAGATAACTGTCAGATTATTACATCTCAAATCACGTAAGTCAAAATAGAGAAAATTCTTTTTGATTGAAGCAGACGATTTAATCTTCCTTGTAAGTATGAAAATAAACGCTATAATTGAAAAACAGGACCCGCCTGTAGATGACAGATGTCATGTATTTATGCTTTCTGTTTTATTTTTTTAGTCTCAAACTGGTTTTTCTCAAAAAAATAGTTTTTGATGGGTAAAGTAGACACAGATGTTAAAAAAATAACAGATGTCGTTATCGATTCTTTGCATGATTCGACAAATATTATTAATCTTCTCTCAGAGAACGTTGAGGGAAAAGAAAAACTATAACTGTCTTCTCATTTGTACGTATTAATAATTACGCACATAAAATCATTGCTAAACGGTGATATATTAAATTATATCACAAATTTAAGTACAGTATTTCTATATTAGTGTCAAATAATAATAAACTAAACTCAGTGACATAACAGCCCATGAAGGCGAAGGTCTGCTGTGCCCACCTCAGTTTTCGTGACCTTGGACGTTGAGGTGCATGAGCAGATATTCCGGTCAGGTGGTTAGTCTGACGTGAAATAAAATGTTTTCCGTCTCATTAATGTATTAATGTTTTTCTGCTTCTTTGCACCATGGATCGCAACTACGGTATTTGCGACCCCAACATTCATACGTGATTCCGAGTTATCTCTGCACCCCCTACAAACACTGAAAGTTTGTCGGTCTGGTAACGAGTCACCTTGTACAGGAGAAAAGCGACTCGCTCATTCTCTCAATCACCACGAGATCTCTGGAACTTACATTTTTGAAATTTGCCAAGAATGTTCCTTTCAATGAAGAGAGTTTTTTTGAAACTCAAATCCCAAAGGGGTTGCGGGAGTACTATAGACCCGGGGTAAGCATTACGTCGATCGCGATCGACCGATGGGCCGCCCAAGACAATTTGGAGTGACCGCCTGAAGGTTCGCCGTTAGTAATTGTATACGGAAACATTCAAGATTGGCTAACAGTACGCAAACTAAGTCTTCTACAGACTATAACTACGAGAACTAACTTTAGATAGAAATGTTTTATTTTTTAATGTATTTTGAATTGTTTGATGATAAATGCATCATTAGATAGTATTATATTTGTGTCTATTATTATCATGTTTGTATTTTGCGTTTTGCTTTAAACGTGGTTTCAAAAAAGTGAGTTTTTCATTTTATTTACTAGGTAAGTACATATATTCCGCATTTATTATTATCATAAATATTGTTGACTTTGTCCTTAACTCACCACACCTATGACCCTGGGCAGGGGGGGGGCATTCGTAATTTTTTCAAAGGATGCGCGGGGCGCAGTGGTCCACGGTCAAATGTGTACCATTCTTATTTACTACCCTAAAATGCTATCAAACATTTTTTTTTCATTTTGTAGATTGTTGGGAACAAAGAACAGTAAGAAATAAATTATTGAATAAATAATTAGCATTAATTGATAAAAGAATTATTAATGACAAATTGTTTTTTAATTCTATGTTATGTACTATATACATGGGATACTAATCGACCGTAAAAAAATCATGGGCTATGGAAGAGGGTCCTTACTCGTGGACCCTCCTCCCCCCTTTGTGTGTGCCACTGATACTGGGTAGACCGCAATACCTTGAAAAAATTAGAAATAGCCCGTACCCTGGAAAAGTCTGCCCACCCCTGCTATAGACAAATATTCCCATTTCTGAACTGTTAGATCTACATATTTGAAATTTTGTAAGCATGTTTCTTTTGCTGAGTAGAGATCCACTAAGAACGAGTTGTGTGAAAATCCATCCCCAAGATGGTTCGTAGGAGGTTACCAGGACGTTATTAGATTTGAAAAAATTCTCGTTTTTGAACAATTAGACTTACAGACTTGGAATTTGGCAAGCATATTTCTTTTGATAAGTAAAGATCCTCTAAAAATGGGTTTGAAGAAATCTACTACGAGAGGCAAGAGGGAAAGAATGATAAATATATTTCTATTTTAGAAATTCCCGTCCTGTCCTTTTTAAAGTAAGAGGCGAGTGCTATAAAAAGATTGTTCAAAACAATCGAAGGCTGAATGCTAGGACTTAGATACCCTAACCTTAAAAAACGAATGTATAGTCTTATAATATCATGAAATACTTTCCGAAGCGGACGGGTATCGGCTAATGTTTTTTATACACTCTGATAAATTAATTATACATTGAGTGAAAGTGATTAATAATATATATTTTAATTAGTTATATATATATATTATAATTCATAAGTATATCAGTATGGTAAATTTTACATTGAATAATACATTTATATTTAGTATCTTGGGTTATATCTTTCTTGCTCTACATATCTTTTGTGCAAAAAGTATCTTTTTTGGGGAATGAAAGGGGCTTCGACCAGCGAGGTATAGTAAAAAAATTATCCGAGAAATTTAATGTATTAAGTTAAATAAACTAAACTAAATTTTTTCTAAGGAAATTATCAATGAACTATCATTCCAGAAACCATCATTTAATTTCAATAATATTTACAGCATAATATTTTGATCTCAAAACGTATTTCAAATTTCAGAAAAACACTAATTAAACTATATATAAACGCCATTTTTTTTTATCAATAAAACTACATTAAATTATTTTTTTAAAAAAATTAAGAAATCTATGTTTTTAAAATAACGATAAAACAAAACAAAAAATGTAACATATAAACAAAATACAGATGTAATAAAATTCCCGAAGAATTCCGAGTATTTGTTTATCTTTATCTTTTTATTCCAAAAAAATTGAATGTTTAGTGCTTCTATTAATCCATCCTGTCATGCATCGCGCCAAACGATGCAAAGATCCTCACTAAACACCTCAACTCGACTCGTTTCCTGTGGATCAGTGGGCCGAAGAAATGCCTTTTATTCTTATGAGAACGATCTGTTTTTAATTCTGCTCTGAATGAATTTGCGCTTAGTTCTAACACTGAATAAACGTAATGTATTCTGAATAGTTGGAAGGACATCCTGTGCTAAATTATTCTTGAAGACGGTATTACTTATGCTGATATGGATGGTTTAAACTTGAATTTGTTTTATTATTTATTTATTTTTAAATTTTATTCTTTGTAAAAACGGAAAGCTTTTTCTTTTTTCCTTTTTAAAATTTTTGGAAAAGTTTTAGTGAGTGATTTCTTGATAGTTTAAATAAAATTTTACGTGAAAATGTTCAGTAAAATTTAGTTTATTTAAAATCTAACTAATAGACGTTATAAATTGATCCAATGATGCAATGTTTAAGGTATCCGAACACGTCAAACTGACCAATTTCGGTCAAAACACATTTTTAGTCAGTTGTTGTTTTTCTTTACTTAATTCAGTATAGCTTTTACAAAAGATATGCTATGTTGCCTCTACCTTTCTAGGCCGAGTTACAATAAATAACATAAAATTAGAAAAAACGGAAGTGGATTGTTTTTAATCACCCAGAAGTTACCGGTTGTTCAAAAATAGTGGGACCAATTTCAGAGCATCACAAATTTTTATCGAATTAAGTTATTTACAGAAATTTTCAATGTGGTTTTCTTTAGCATAGTACACTTTGCGTAAACGTTTCGGCTAAGCCAAAAGCTTAAGCTAAGCTAAACCTTTTGACCATTTGGGGGGTATCTTTCCAACTTACTCTTTGACTGCTTTTTGAAGCCCTTGAAGTTTCCTTACTTTACGTCTATTTAATTGTTTTTTAAGTATCCCCTTATAAAATAATCACAAGTAGCACAACCAAGGGATCATGGTAGCCATTACTCAGGAGGAGAAAAAAGTATATTTTTAATCAGCCATTTTATGATTGATTTTGCGGTATGACTTAGTGCAGAATCTTAGTGAAAAACAAAGTTTCCTTGAGGATAAAGACATTTACTTTTTTTTATCAAGTATTTCAAAACTTTATTCTGATAGTATTTAGCATCAATTTTAGCCTTTGGTTCTACAAAAAATGGTTTTGGTAAGCCTTAAAAGGACATTCCCATCCATACTATAACACCTGACGGCCTTTGCTTTTTGCAAAACAACTGCATCTTTGCTACGTTTTTTGCGTGAAATATATTGTATCTCCATTTTGGTAGCTGAGAATGACAGATGAAACAGTACTTCATCCAAAGTTATCCATGTTTTGTATTTACCTTTACGTAACAGTAAATACAGAGGCCACAAGAACGTTTTCTTCGGTCTTAACAGACATTTGAAGACAGGCTCATTTATTCACTTTTTTATTGCCAGTTTTCTTTATCTGACTTCAAATTGTCGACTGCAATACCTGTAGTTTCTTTTCTAAAGTTTGTGGCAGAGGATTTTCTACAGCGAGATAAGTCTTTTCAGCTTCTTTTTTCCTTTTTCCCGAAGAACTTATTTTCGTAGAGCTTTTGATTGCCCAAATTATATTTTTTTCAAAGTTTAGATAGTATTCTACTAGAAAAATGTCTTTCCGGATTTTTAAATGCTTTAATTATAAAATGATTTGAGCAAACATCCTTCAAAAGCTTTGAAATTTCGTTTCGGGTTTGAGGATCTAATTTTGGAGCCGTTATTTACTCCCACTAATGAAAATAGTAAGATTGGTAATTTAAATTTTTCATTTTTAAAATATAACTGACTATCAAGTGCTAAAAATGTACCGTTCATAGTTAGATGCTTTTAAAATTGGTCACACTAATTTTGAATTTACCGGTAAATGTTCCAAAATCTTCTATTATGGCGAGTCTCATAACTGAAAATATTATAAATGTATTTCTATTAAACTTTTTCAACCTGGTATTTACATGTTTTTCTAGGAAATGCACTAAAATCATTCTTACTACATGAATACTTTTTGAATTATAGCTTGTTATTCAAACAAAAGCCTCATAAATACGTCACATTTCGTACAATATTTATTCTATTAGCTTTAAAAATTTTATATTGTAATAAAACATTAAAAGTTTAATACATTTTTAGATAAACGTATGTAGTTTATTTTAGCAACACTTTTATCGATATAAGTTTATTACTTTTGTTTCTAACTGCTGTAAAGAATTTTTTTTTAAATTGTTAAAATTTCACTTATGGTTGTGCTTTTTGTAAAATTTAGAAAATTTATTTTAAATATTGATTGTTAAGTATTATTATTTATCGGTATTGATCTCTAAAAATTATAATATAATATATAATTATAATATGTAATAATATTTATAATCTTTTAGTATGCTATTTTTAAAAATTCTGACCGCGTTCGGATACCTTATAAAAAGCTCTTTTTTCCAGCATTTTGATTAATTTAAACATCGATATTTTTCCCCTTTAAATATTAATTTAGTGATTGTTATTAATACAGGTCTATATTGTTAGGTAATAAATGGATCTTACACTGAAAAAGCTAATCGCATCAAACACCATATTGAAGTCTTAATATACGCCATATACTTAATGGATTATTCCTTAATTTTAACAAAAGAATTCAATAATATTTCTGAAAGGAAGTACAAACTTTAGTATCTCCTAAGAAATTTTAATCCTTGTGTTTATGTATATTTCTATTTCTATTCCTGTTATTGTCAAATAATCTTACTAATCACGAAAATGATTTAACAGCAACAAATGTATTTATTTACAGATGCATAACTTAACACTAAAAACTTACGAATCAAGATCATAAAAGTCCAAATTGTTCTAAAATATATTCTTGAATTAATATTCCATTGCTTTTAAACATTGCAACACTAAAAGTTGTTGAAAAAAAGGAAGCCACTTTTTTCGTGTAACTTTTACAACTTTCCTGAAACTTAAAATAACGCGCTTTTTTACGCAGAAGTAATATATTACTTCAAAATGAAAAATTCATATAGCCCAGTAAGCGAGTGACATACTTTTAAAGGACCTACACGAACATATTTGTATTTCCTAGAATTGTAGCTTTGAATTATTCATGTACGTTGCAACGTTTTCTCAGTTCTAGTTAAATATTCGTTATGTTACTAATTTTTCGTTTTTTAGGTACGTGTAAATAGGTTTAAGAGAAAAATAAAGTATAATAAAATCCATTGTATATGGAATACACAAAAACTCTTAAAAGTTCTTAAAAATGTTTTCAAAAAGTCCCTTGTGTTTTACAAATACAGTCCGTAAGTATTGATCTTATTTTCCTCGTATAAAATTGTTCACATGAGAGAATTCATTATTAAATTTTTTTCATTAACTACATTAATTTAAGTGCAGTCAATTATTAACCATACAAAACTTTCTGGTTAAATAATTCTCCACTGATATCAATCTACGAGTATAACATAAAAAAATGAAAAGAGCTTGAACATGCGTCTCAATTTTCATTCCTGCTTTCACCAGTAGTGAACTTAATTTTTACAATTATGTTATGGCATATTAAAATATTTTTTGCAAAGCATTAGTCAATTAAAAATAATATATTTTTCTTATTACTGCCTGGTAAATCGAATTCATATCGAACGATACTTTTGCTTCATTTTTGTATGATCAAAAATTTTTAAAAATAACTTAAAAATAAGATAAGATTTTTTAGAATTTTAAGACATTTGTAAAAACAGCAATTCTTAGTTATTTATATAACTTTTTTTTCTCTTTTTTTGCTTTTATGAAGCTTTTAAACTATTTTTTCTTTGTTCTGGCTTCCTTTTTGGTTTGTTTTAAGGCCAAACGATTTGATATTGTAAAGAATTTTCGTTACTTTTATTCTTTCGTATTATTTTTTGTTAATTACTTATTCTTCCCAATTATATGCAAAATCTTTCTATTAAAGTTTGAATTTGATAAAGAATTTAAAATTTTTAATTTTAATAATTAATAGTTTATTTATTCAAAATAGTAATTTTTTTTAAAACTCTTCTATTTCTAAAATTTACGAGAATAGTTTATTTCAAAGAGAACTGTATTAAGAAGCACACACATCATTAGAACAACAAAAATATTTTATAAAGTTTATAATTTGCAGAATATTTAACATAAAAATATTAGTACGCTATTTTTCATTCGATTTCTCCCTACAATTTACTCTGATCCCAATATACTACTTTTCAAATTTTCTTCCCAAGAAAACCGTTAATACTTTTTTCCTTAACGGTCATGCCGATTAGAACAACTTTAAAATTCGATGAAAACTATTCGAAGCTGTTTTTTTACCGCGTGAATTAGTTTTGCAATGCGTGGGAAACTTTTTGGACAGCACAGAAATAATTCATTAAAAATGCAGATAATTCTTCGTACCTTAGTAAAAAAAAATAATAATAATTTATGTAGAATTGTGTCGACACATCAAAAATTACTCACGCTGAGCCGTTTCAGAATTTATTTTTTATTACAGCAAAGAAAAAAAAGTTTATTGAAAGTGTTGTTAAATTGTTGGTTGAAATTACACTTATACTGTGGGAAATGACGAAAATTTCTGAAAAAAAGTTCCCGTTTTACAATAGCATAAGCATGTTAAGAAAAAAGTTAATGCTTTATACAAAGTTTGATTATTTTTAAGAGTACCGTACAAAATAAGGAATTTTGTTCTATTTATTTATAGAATTTATGTCTGTTTTATGTAAGACTATATAATAAGCCTTTTTACTAAATCCCATCATGTTGATATATTGTTTTTTTGAGTTATGCGCACACAAAATATTTTATAAAAACTTTATGTAATTAAAGTCATTTTCTTATATTTTAAATAATGATATAAAAAGGGAAATTTTCTAAATGTTTTAAAATTGTATAAATTAATGTAGATTTCCAATATAATATGCAAAAAATGGAAAAATAAATATAAGTTTTAAATTTTGTTAATTAATTCCAGAGAAAAAAATTTTCAACAATTTTAGCGGATGATTTTACAGATTTTATATTTATATTCATACTATTCGTTACACAAATGAAACTTTTTATTTTTTTTTACCTTTTGCTATTTTTTTAGGAAAAAAAAACAAATTGTTAAATTCTAAGTATTTATTTGCACTTTTTTTAAAGTTTCACTTGTATGTTAAAAAATATCGACAAATGTTGTGTTGATTAAACTTAACAAAAAAAACTTTCTGAATACAAACAAGAATTACAATAAATGTAAGAAAATTATTGCGCAAAAATTTGCATATAAAGTTAATTATTCAAGTCTGAGAAAAACCATCTTTTTTTTGGAGCATCAAAGCTGTATGATAGTAATTAAAAAGTTATTGTGAAAAAATTATCATTTGCATGTTTATAAATATTTTTTAACCTTCTCAGCTATTAAAAAAATCTTTTGAAAGAAAACGTATTATTTGTTTTCGCGTTTAATGGCGCCTTTATTCTAAATTTCATGATTCTGATACCCCGAAACTTTTATGTTCAACATTTAAGCTATAATATTCGATTATTACGAATTCACGATCATTAATATGTGACCACACATAATTACTACTTTCACTTAAAATACACAAATTTATTCTCTAAAACATTCCACTTTTTAATTTCTGAGAAAATGTATCTGCAGCTAAATATTTTTCTAAAATCCTGCTATTATTTTTTGATTAAATTTCAACAGAATAATGATTTTTAAATTTATTTATGTGAGCTTATTTCAGAAACCTTCTGAGATAAATATTAACATTCGAAAAAAGTTTAATAATTAAATTCCACACAATATTTTGATGCCATTTCTCATTTGGTTAAAATCCTGCCTCTGATCTTATAACAATCATATGATTTTATATAACCATGATTTGAATGTATGAAATAAACAAGGAGAGAGTAAATAAAAATTCTATAACATATATCTGTGCATTAGAACTTAAATCCGCATACATTAAAATTTAAATTATTTGTAATCAGTGTTCGAAAAAGAATACTGGAAAAAACCATAAAAGTACATTTTCAAGAGCGGTTATCTGAATCTGTAGCTTATTTTTTCGTCGATGCTGATATTTATTTAATGCTTAAGATCAGTTAGATCAATTGTCCATGTAATTGTTTACAGGCAGACTCAATTCAATAGCATGTGACATTCCTTTCGTTATTGAAATGAATGCATTGCAGAATTTTTGCAATTGCTGAATATTTATCCTTTATATTAGAAATAAAAAAAAAAATTAGCACTAAAGAATTAAATCTACAATTATCAACAACATTTGTTATATATTCTAAAGAAGGTTAGAATCACACAAAAAAAATTTGTTATTGTTATTTGTTTAAACTTTTATAGAACTTTCGTAAAATAAACAAGTGATTACGGAAGAGTATCTTGCAAAACAAACTCTCAAAAAATTGCTAATTTTTAATTTTTTGCAAATTACTGATGTCAGAGAAACTTATGTAAGTATATTTTTTTAAAAAATGAGGAATTTATTGAATAAATCAAATTTTCAAAATTCTTCTTTTACCATCATAATTTTTAAATGAAAATATCTTTAAATCAATATATTGGAACATTTTCCGCAGAAATACAGCATCTCTTTATACTGTTGTGTGATAAATATGAAACAAATAATAACTGCTCTAAATATTCCCTTATGTTTCTTCAAATAACTTATCAAATACAGGTGTAATTCTGCATTTATTTCTGAAGTAATAACACAAAATTTGTTTTTATTGCAAAAATAGTCGTGCTGAAGATCCAAGTGTATGATGTAACAACAGCAATGTCTTATATTTTATTTTAAACTTGTTCTAATTCTTTAATGATTTACTTAAATTATTTTTTTAAAACAAATAATGTATCTCCACAAATTTTCTTTCATTTTGATTTATATGAAAAAGAATTGATTTTTTTCTTTAAATATAAATGGATGCACTTTAGCAAAAAGTATATTCAAAAGTAATCTGCAATGAACTGTACAAATGTAAAATTAAAATAGATACTAAAACCCTTGATTATATTACAGAGTGTCAAGAAATATAATTAGTACTTTTTTTTAAATACCTTCATTCGATTAATATTCGGTTATATAGGCGCGCACTCGATACTAACGTTAATAGTCGCGTGGGGTGAGTGAGTCACCCCAATCCTTTTTTTTTATAATTATTTTTATTGTACACGATAAAATTCACAATTCCATTTTTTTTAATAAAGAGAAAGTATACTTACCTGCTTTTAAGGACTTATCCATTTGTCTTTGATAATTTGAGAAAAAATCCAATCACACGGAACTAAAATGTTTCAAATGTGTGTGACTTTAATAAGGGATACAAACCACAAAAACTTTTCGCCAACATTACAGGAATGATATTTGCAGGCAAAACTGTCATATTTTGTTTAAGTTATTGTAGTTTTATTGCCCCTTGATCGTCAAATACCACGTTGAACTTTTTCTTGCTTGTGTCTTTTCGACAGGGAGCAATGTGTCTTGTGGTACACTCGTGGCTTCATATCTTTCTTAATGGAGTTTTTTAAGTAGCATTTGAAAACTTTCCATTTAAATCAAAAGTTTCAAGTTCATCACTTTTCTCAAATTTATACGATCCATATCATGATTATTATCCGTTATTTCATCAGGATCTTCCCTTGCTTGATCAGTTTCAACTTCATCCAATAGAGGTCACACAGATGCCCATTTCTTTCTTTATATTCTGTTCATTTACATTTATAAACCATAATGAGTCATACAACACAGCAATCAAGACTACTAAGTCGTTCACAGGGGAAAGTTGTAGCCTGTTTATGGAAAATATTTGGAACAAAAGTGTTCACAAGGAGAACTCAGTCACCCCCAAATACCTTAAGATTGTAAGAAAACGTTCGCCACTCCAAAAAAGGAGAAAAAATGTGACAAATACATTTTAGCTTTCATGGTGACTGTCATATAGGAGGATACTGACCAGGTCATTGGTAACGAATAAACAGTTTTCATAGAATTAAAGATTTCGTGAGCCTGAGGTGACTCAGTGCCCGGTGCGACCGCTCCCGGGTTAATCTTATTATAACCATGTGCTTTTTTATAATCATGATATTGAAATTAGAATAAGCGCATTTTTTAATAAATAGACTTCTTTTAATAATAACGCATTGAAAAATTCCTAAATCATCCATCAGAATCAGTTTAGTTTTATAATGCAAATATAGATTAAATTTAAAAAGTAATAAAATATATTACTTATAAAAATCATTAGAATTTAGAAAAATAATTTTATTACTTTTTTTGTCATTTCTTGATTATTTTTCTCTGAATCTTTTTTTTAAATTAATTTTTTAATGAAAGGTAATTTTTTAAAGATTAATTTACTTTTGATGCCTTATCATAGTTATTTTTCAGAGAATGATTTTTGATTTCTTTAATTTAAACCTAACTTCAAGAACCTTTCTAACTTGACTGACTAAGCATGATTTTGAAAAAGCTTATAAATGAATAACTTTTTGATATTAACAGTCAGTTGAACTGGAATATATTTGTAAAATTATCTTAATAATTCAAAAAAAAATTATTTAAGTACAATTTTTAGGCAAAAAAGATGGAATAATGGCGTGTATCAAAATACCAAATATAAAAATGCTTCTATAACAATAATATTTTGCCTATATATAGTTTGGACTAAAAACCAGGGTTGAACTAAGATTTTTGAAATATATGATTAACAAGTGGATATACTTATATTTTATTATATCAGAGCAGAAAAGTTTTAACAAAAAACACCGGTTATTATTTCAATTGATTGTAACTCTGACAATAAAATGAATTTTTCGAAAATCATAGTTCAACCCTGGTATAGAAGTCCTAGATATATGCAGGCAAAATATTATTATAGAATCGTTTTTCATAAAGAGATAATGTTTTGAAAATACTTCGATCTTTCTCCATTTTTTACCAAAAAAATTGAATTTAAGAATAACTTTTTTCTTTATTGATATTCTTAAAACAATTTTATATGTATATTCTAATTCAACTGACACGAAATAGCAAAAAAATTATTAATTTATACGCTTTTTCAAAATCTCGTGGCCGAACGTAGGAGTCACCTTGAGATTCTGAAGTATTTTTAATAAGTACTTTTTTTTTCATCTAAGTCTAAATTTGTTTTTAATTTATTTTATAACAGAACTTTAACGTATTTTTGAAGAAATAAAGCACTGTAATAAACTTTTTTTGCTTTAATGTTCAACAACTGGACAAAAGCACAAAGCGTATAATTTGCCACAGCGTCCCGAAACCATTAGATCAAAGAAAAGTTTTTTTTATATATACATAAAAAAACAAAGGAAAAAATGTTGTAAAATTCGACACACTGCAAGAAACTAACAAAAAAATTCACACGAAAAACTCTGTGAAGATAAAAAGAAGTAAAGAAATCATTACCAAGCAAATATACGAAAGAAAATAAAAAAAAAAAAAAGAACAGAAACTTTCTCAAATCCGAACTTTTTAGATAATTATATTCCTTTTTACACGTTTCTCAAGCGGCAAGCCAAACCTATCGCTACGTAATATGGGTGTTCCTGGGAACGACTGTAAAGAAAGCTGCAAAGCCGCTGATAGTGAATCAACTAATTTAGAACACATCTCGTCAAATTAAAAACGCCACTCATAGTAATTGTAAAAATTAATTACTTAACACGGTATTCATCTCAAAATAGATGATTACGATGCTTTCGTATTATTGAATTTAATTAAT
The DNA here is from genome assembly GCA_019973975.1 of Trichonephila clavata. Taxonomy (NCBI): domain Eukaryota; kingdom Metazoa; phylum Arthropoda; class Arachnida; order Araneae; family Nephilidae; genus Trichonephila; species Trichonephila clavata. Next base: position 76,065 of record BMAO01018155.1, on the reverse strand, counting down.
ACTGTGTGGGAATGGTGATTTTTGAAAGTTCTCATGAAAATTAATAGAATAATTTTTGAAGTATCATGTATTCCTTTGATTCAGTGAACTTTTTTATTGAATTGTAACAAAAAAGGATTTGATTTCAATTAAAATTTTAAGAAAGTTTGAGTTGTTACAAGCACGTGACCTTCACCTTAAATGATATTGAATTGGTTTTGTAATGTCTTATTTTGCGATTCTTATATGCTTTGAATAACATTGAAAAACCTTGAAAATATATGAAGAACATATTTTTTAATGGTCAGCTTTGCGATTTGAAGTGAATTTCATCAAACGTGAAAAAGTGATTTATTCGTCGTCAAGCAGTTTATAATTTGTGTAAATTACAATTTGGAGTTAACTTTGATTTTCTATAAAATTCTATAACGATGTGTATTACGTTACTTAAAAACTATTAGTACATTAGAGCAGTGGTTTCCAGACTTATTTAATTGCTTTCCCTAATAGGAAAATAACCATAAATATTCCATATTATATATGCAGTCAGACCCCGATTTAATGAATTCCATGGGACCGAACATTTTATTCGTTAATTCGGGGTTATTCGTAACATTGAAGCTCCAAGAAAATACTAATTTTCTGCACTTACTTTTTGGCAATTCTATAAGAAACTATACAAAAAATATCAATCTTTAGAAATTACTCACTTTTTATTCAGCAGTTAAAAATACTATTAGCGAATTATTAAGCACCAGTTTATTGGAAATTTTAAAATACTTATAATATTTGACAAACTCTTTGATTCCTGACTCGAAAGAGTTCTTTTTCGCAAAACCAAAATTCAAATTTTCTGCAAAACCGTACGTATAATAAACCTCACTTCTTAAGAAAGAGAAAGAATGGGGTAGAACTCGTAAAATATCCCTACGTTGGGAAGTAGGATAAGATACGGCAGTAACTTCCTGTCCTATTCAAAACTCACGTGATAAGTTACACTCATGATTCATCTGCTCTTGTAAAGTCTAATTAATAGGCTACACCAGTGCTTCTCAAAGTTTCAATATTCGCGACCCAATATTCAATCATAATTTTCATCGCGCCCCCTCATACAATAACGATGTATTGAATTTAATAATACTATACTTTGACGCTAAAAATACGATACGACTTTAATCTCTTAAATGTCACCGGCTATATAAGCGTCTCACTCAACCAAAGTGTTAATTTCCCAGGACGTATATATACGTCTTTCCGAAATACGATCTTTTCCGTGCACTGCTATGCATAAAATTATTCCGAAGGCTTTGGAATGCAATAAAAGGTCTTGACAATGTTTCGAAGGATTTACTTATTTCAGATTATTTGCTTCTTTATTCCTCCCCCCCCCCAACACATTCCCGCGCCTACGTAGAAAACTGTTGGAATTTGGTAGCGAATCGTGTAACTCTTAATCGGCAGTTAAGGGATTAACTATAAATCATACAAATTATCAAGATATGTGTTAATTTTTGTATATAATTTAATATATGTGACACTCCCATGGGGTCACGGGTAATTATTAAACTTGTTCTTAATTTAGTATTGTTAAATTAATTATAAAATATATATTGTGCAGTACTGATACATTTATAAGTGCATTATATTAGTTTATCTTATTTTTTATTATGTCAAAATGTATTTTGTTTGTTTAATTTCAGTAAATTAATAATTTTTTAAAATAATCTTTTGTTCTCGACTTTTCTATATGCTCGCGCCCCTTCGTAGATTTCTCACGCCCCCAAAGGGGGCGCGCCCCACAGTTTGAGGAACGACGGCCCTTTTCCGTCGAAACTTACTGCTCACGAGAAAAGTCTTTTTTTTTGTTGTTGTTGTTCCAGACAAAAGGAGTATGTCATTTGAAAAAAATCCAATTTTTCTACTCCAAATTTTAAAAAACTATTTTCTTCTGTTGTTGAAATAATTTGTAAATTTGAGATTCATTATTGGTTGAGTAGGGGTATTTTACCTTCATTTTAATCGGAGGAAACACAAATTCGTTAAATCGAAAAATTCATTAGTTAAAGGTTCGGGAAATCGGATTGGACTGTATATATCATCAGCTTACTTCTTTGGTGTACCCCGGGTATCACTCTGCGAACCCTCTGAAGTACGCGTACCCCACTTTGGGGACCACTGCTTTAAAACTTTTATCTAAGATTAGATTAAAGTCCAGTTACCCTCACAATCTTAGATTTAATGAGAAAAACTGCGTAATTCAAAATAAACATCACCCCCCCCCCTAAACACAAAACCGGTTTATTAAAATTAATTTTTACTAAAACTTTTCACAAATTTAACAATTATATCAAATGTTGCTGACCATAAATTTTAGAAGTGGCTAATTTAACTCTTTCAGGGCTTTTTTTTTCCTTTAATTTCTAGTGGCCATTTTTAATATGTAATTTCTAAATTTTATGCAAAAAATAAAGCTGTGCCGAAATCCTGTTTTGGTAGTATTCTTTTAAAATAATAATATATTTAAGATTTCCTCTTCACAAATTAATTTATCAATAAGTATATCAAAATTAGTTGATAATACTCTTAAAAATATTAACTTCTCATTTATTTCACTGCACTGATAAACTTCTGACAAGGCACTTTCTTTTCCGTTTATTTAAGATTTAAATTTCAGAAAGGGCATACGATTTAGATTAGGAGTGGGCAAATAGAGGCCAGCCAAGACAGTCAGAAAATCCGTTTGAACCGAGATTTCTTTCTAGGTGCGCAGTCAAAGATTTGTCTGGTATATACCACTATTAGAATAGCAGAATTTATTTATAATTTTATAAGCAGAATTCCTTTATAATTTTATAAGCAGAATTCCTTTATACTTTTATTAGCAGGATTCCTTTATACATTTATATATTCATGAAAAAGTTTCTGGATTATCTGCAGAGTTTGAAAGGCGAGGTTACAATAAGAATTCAGGATTGATAAAAAATTGAACCTAAATTCAATTTTCTCTCGTATCTCATTACAAGAGTAAATATAGATGCAACTAAGTTGCTGCAGGCTGTGTAAGAGTTTCTTCAAGCAGTCACTCATGTTTCAAGAAAACTGTAGAAAAGGGTCATAGGGTACATTTGTCTCATTAACCCTTTAAGACCCGTCACGTTCCAGGGGGAAAGGGGGTAGCGAAATTCTTTTACTATCATTATTTTTTTCTAGTGTTATTGGGGTCATTATAGTGTTAATAACCAGAAGAATGGAATATTTAAAGATAAAAATATTTCAGGTCTTAAAGGGGTAAGAATGTCTAACCCTCACAAACCCGCAAGATCGTGCAAGTTGATTCTAAACGGGTTAAGCTGATTCTAAAATTAAATGTGCTTGTAGATGTAGATGATAGGAAATTAGGATAATAAATACATTGAATAAATTTGGCACTATTTTACTTAACGTGTTTATTGGTTTTTATGGTATAACTAATTCCAGGGATCGGCACCCTATGGCATGTGTGCCACATATGGCACGCGGTACAATTCTCAGTGGCACTCTGCACTAATCTACCAATTTGCAATTTTTGAGTGGATGGAAAATGATAAATTTTTAATGGACATTGCTTGACAAACATCCTCAGAATTATGGACATTTACGGAATTATGAAAAAATCTGAACGAGAAAACTCAAAACATAAATTTACAGCTATTTATACATTATTATTTGCCACTGCTGGAGAGAGTTAATTAATTGTTTAACGAGAGAACATTGCATGTACTGCTGCTTTCCGCTTTTGGTTCTACATTTCTAAGCAAAAAATATTTCCTCACATGAAAAATATTTTGAGTCCACAAAGAAATTGTTCAACAACTGAATGCTCAGAATTGTATCAAATCAAACTCACAAATTATACCCCTGATTTTGTGACATGAAAGTGCGAGCGCTAAGTTCGCATTAAAATTTTTATTTATCTTTTTATTTAACTAAAACAAAGGGAAACATTTATATTTTACGTTGTTTATTTCTTATTTTAATAAGTGTTTAAAATACACACTATATGTCCAATTCTAATTTTTTATTGTTGAAGAAATAGTTATATTTTATGCTATTTATTTTTATGTTAAGAAATATCTTTAAATGATACAAAATTAATATATAATAAAACAGTAAATCTGTAGTATTGACCTCTATTCTATAAATCTGCATACATTATCGTGGGAATCGAATTGTTTAAAAAGTGTTCTACTGTGTGGCACGCTGAATCATATTGATAGACTGGAGTGGCACGCCTCAGCAGAAAGGTTGCCGACTCTTGATTTATACTTTTTTCTGAGAGGCAATGTTAATTAATGAATGCGATTATTTTGAAAAAGTGTAGCCCTCCGGCATTCCCCACTCCTACAATGTATCCCTTATACAAAGCAATTGCCCAATCCTGTTCTAGATGAAAAGCAAATTCATTCGTCTAAACCCGGGGTGGGCATTAAGTCGATCGCGATCGACCGGTGGACCACCAAGACATTTTGGGGGGACCGCCTTCCCTAAGACCTAATAATCGTTCCATTATAAGAAGGTCTAGAAATACCGTATTTATTCGAATCTAAGCCCCATCCCAAATTCTCAACAAGACTTTGTGAAAACTGAAAAATAGTCTAAAATGTGGTTTATCGATATACAATGTTACGAAATTAAAATAAATTTAAGAGGAAAATTAATGAAGTGAAAAACTGCCGTAAAATCGGACGTATAACGTGCACTTTGAACACAAAAAATGCGATCGAAATCTACTAGTGCGCGTTATACGCCGGGTATAAAAATGACAGCCTCAAAAGAAAAAAAAGATAAGCAGAAAAAAAGTAAGCCTTCTACACATATCCAAATACTATTTATTTAAGAGAAATAACATTCTTTATGAACGTAAAGGGTTGGAGCTCTTGAAGTATTCTATTTTTTTCTACGATTTGGAATAATAACTTGAATAAATGACTTCAAAACATAAGAGGATTGCACACGCATATTTCTAGTTCTACCCGTAGAAATGGGGGTGCCTATTATACAGGGAATATACCTAAAAATAAAAAATTGAAGCTTGAAAGTATAGGTGCGAGATTATACACCGGATTTTACGGTAGTTATTTTATCAGTATTAAAACTTTTAAATACATGTATGAAGCTGTAATAGCTCTAAATGCCCCATTCAACACATTTTTCTCCCTTCGATTCTAAGCCGCGCCCGATTTTCAGTAGCGTTAACATCGGGTAAAAAGTGCGGCTTAGATTCGAGTAAATACGTTATTTTAAAAAATGCGGAGGAAAAAAATTGAATGATAAGAGTAAAAAAAAAAAATTTCGATGAAAAGAAAATGCACTTCGCTATTTGGAGGCTATTTTACGAAGAAAATTGTAAAATGTTCTTGGTTCCAGGAAAAAGTTCGAGAAATAGAGAAATTCGTAAAATGGAAATCCGGCTGTATTGTATACTTTCTTTTAGTTCTCTACACCTACGACACTGGTGGACCGCAACACCTTGAAAAAATTAGAAGTAGCCCGTACCCTGGAAAAGTCTGCCCACCCGTTAAGAGAGTATGTGAAAAGTAAAATTCAAGTAATTGTGAATAATTTACCGAGTTAAAATATGTGTACCGTATTTACTCGAATCTATACCGCATTATTTTTCCAGTGTTAGTGCTACTGAAAATCGTGTGCGGCTTAGAATCGAAGGCAAAACGTTCGTAGGATGGGAGAAATTGAGTTTCCACCCCTTTCAAAAGGAAAAATGTAACCGCCCAATCTAGCCACCTGCATCGATGACTTATTTCCTTTCCGCAGTTTATCTCCAGTTTGCAATCTATTCGAAACATCGTTGTCTGCTCGTATTCAGGAATACACTTTCTTTTAATCGCTTAAACATCAAAGTTATTGGTAATAGCTTCAAGACGAGTTCACTATGACGCAAGTATTGGGTTGATGCATAATTATTCGGCGTTTATATCAGCGCGTTTTACATCAGTGAAAGTAGCGTTTTGTTTGTTATTTTTGTATAAAAATAATCTTTTCTATTATTCTTAGCCATATTATGCTCTACCACTTCGAGAAAGGATGGAAAGCAGCACAGTCATTTTGCGATCTCAACGAACTTTTTGGCAAAGGAACAATCAGCGAAAGTCAGTGTAGGGAGGGGTTTGCCCGTTTCAAATCAGGCGATACCAGCTTGGAGGATAAGCCAGGAAGAGGTCGGCCATATATATCGGATTTCGACGATCAGGCTCGGGATCGACGATCGAATGACTTGGTGGCCGATGTCAAAGCGTGGATCGCCTCTAAGAATCGTGTCTTCTTCGTTTGTGGAATTGACCGTCTGCCAAGCAAATGGGAAGCAGTAATTGAAGTAGACGGTGATTAGGCTCCCGAATAATCGTTTAAACATGTTTTTGTCAAATATTTTTACTGATTTTGTTGAATAAAATTTGTTGAAAAAACGCCGGATAATTATGCATCAACCCAAAAAGAAGAGAAAAGCAATTTTTCTGCAGAAAAAAACAGGAACAAAGCAGCGGCCACTAAAAATTTGACACGGATGAAACAAATATACGTCAAAATGGCGTATAACGTCAAAACGGCATTTTGTACATGGCGTAAACAAAATGATATAATTGCTTGTAAAAATGTTTAACAGTCTCTTTTAGAATTCTTTTACATCCTTAAAAAATACATTATTTTTTTAAAAAAACTGTTGCATAAAAAATGCATTGGATGGCAGGGAGTGAGTGAGTGAATATTAACGTCGCACTGTTCAGCTACATGAGGGCTTTTGGCAACGGACCTCGTAATTTTGAACCGTGATCATGGATGGCATGGAAGACGACACTGTATGGGAAAAGGGTGATGCCGGCAAATATTCCGAAGTGAGCTCTGACAATGGGAGTGACGAATTATTTTTAAAACACGATACTGACAGTTAGAGTAATTATAGGTCCCTGTATGTATTTGAAAGAGTTTTTAATACTGGTCAAATAAATAATTTTAATCCCTTATTATTTCTCGTTAAAATATTTTTTTAATTTAAGAAGTATTGAAAATTGTTGTGAACCATTTACACGTTTTTTTCTCTTAAACATGCAGAGATTTGGGGGGGGGGGGCAGAGAATCGAAGTGACAACATTTTTTCACAGAAACATATTAAGAATTTGGGCTGCGGTTTAGATTCAAGTAAACACGGTATGTCAAAAATAGGATTTCAAGAAGCAAAAATTTTTTAAAAAAATTATTAATTGAAAATCAACCAAAAAATATTGTTTGCTTTTTGTAAAAAGAAAAAGAAAAAAATTCGTATAATCTAAAAAAAAAACGATTTTTGACCAAACTATTACAGCCAATAGTTTTCATATCCATGAGATTTATAACTGTATATAAACCTCGTAACACAGACAAAATTTCCCAAAGTATGATGTCACCAAAATTTATCTAATCCATATATTGCTTTGTTCTAGATATGCAAATACGCAATAAATCTTTCTCGTGCGACTCGCCTAAAATCGTTACCTCGCACCATCATGCAATCTGATTCAACGAAAGTTTACGAGCTCTTTTTTTAATAAAAAATAGCTCGAAGCGCAATTTTCTATTTCTTCACATGTTTTCGCTAAAGGTTAATGGTCTTCTAAGCAAATAAAACAATAATAAAGCACACGAATAAAATTTCAAATTCGACTCTAAACAGTGTGCAAAAGAGCATTTCCAGTTCCATTTTCACAACATGTTATTCGCAGAGAAGTGCTTTTTGCCAGGTTATTAATCTTATCTCTGTGTGAAAACATGTCTTTTAAAAATCGCTTCCACGAAACCGATGTTCTAACACGGTGCAATTCTCAGTGGCGTTTACCACCATTCGACAAATTTGTTAATTTTTGATTGGATTGAAATCGATAATTTTGACACAGAAATTATTGAACAAATCTATCCTCAGAATTGTGGAAAGCAAAATTTTCGGAATTACTTAAAAATCTTGAAAATAATTGCAACAATAAAACGACGGCTATTTTAAAATGTTTTATGACATTGTTGGAGAGATTTAATTGTTTGAATAAAATTACATGTACTATGCTTTCCGCTTTCACTTTTAAATATCTATATGTGAACAAATAATTTATCATGAAAAATATTTTGAGTCCTCTAAGAAATTGCTTAAGGGGGTTCACCCAAGTAATAAGTTCAAAAAAATCACAAAAAAATTGTTTTTTTTTCATAAATTGCTTCTTTAACATGTTTAGAATACGGTGGAAAAGTGATTTTTTAAAATTCAAAGTCGTTATAAGGAAGCAAGTGTTAGAAGAGCAGCTGTTCGGAGCGCTGAGTTGGCAATCGAAAGCGGGGTCTATTGTGTACAATCGGGCTTGATACCATTGATCCTTCTATGCAAATATACGTTCATACAAGTTTGTAGAGGTTTAAAAGGAAATATCTATAGTTATAGAATATTTCGTCGAACTTGGTTTAGTCTTGGCCACCAGGCATCACCGATTGAGGCTAATTTAAGATTTTCATTTTTTTAATCGAACTTTTTTAAAACTTTAAGCGCGCTTTTTTCTCAAAACTGTGTTTTTCAAACTTTCCATCATATCTCAAGAACGGTTCTACCGAGGGACTTCAAATTTATACGGTAGACTGAGCATATATATACGCAGCAAATGAACTACGATCATTTCAAAACTCAAAATATTTCCATTTTTTTATAACCAAAACATAACAAAAATCCATGAAATTCGAAACTTTTTCTTCAACGGTCTACCAAAAATCCGGCCGCGGTGGCCGAGTGGTCTAGGAATTGGATCATGGCTAGCATGTCATGGGTTCGATCCTAGTACCACTAACAGTCACTTGACCATGGTTCAAAATTACGCGGACCGTCGCCAAAAGCTCTCGTGTTGCTAATCAGTGTGACGTTAATATTCTCTCACTCACTACCAAAAATCCAGTTTTTGATATTTTCAATTGAGTATAGTCTATTCTGTGCACTTAAGCTTATAAACTAAAACGCCGTTAATTTTTTTTAAAATTCAGATAAGTCAATCAGCCGGAATCGTGGAAGAAGTGAGCGTCCATTTTTTCGAGGAGGGTGTGTTCAGAGAGCTATAACTTACGTTCTATTTGATATTTGTGGTTAAACGTTTTTACATACTCTTAAAATACAGAAAAATAAATGATAAACAAACTTTAAGTTCCATCTTTTTACTAGTCGTCAAAATTTGTTTTCTAAAAATGCTTAAAAAACAGGCCGTCACATGGGTGAACCCCCTTAACAACTGATCATTCAGAATCATGTGTCACATTACAAATTACAAATTATTCCCCCTAATATTGGGATATGAAATAAAGCAGTGAGGGATAAGTTAGCTTCAAAATATGTATTCTTTATTTAACTGCACTGAAGGAGTACTTACCGTAAAATCCGACATATAACGCACACTTTTAACACATAAATTAAGATCGGAATTCACGAATGTATGTTATACGTTGCGTGTATGACAGTTTAAAAAATTAAAAAAGAGATGAACATAAAAAAAATCCCTTTTTAAGGGACAAACAGACGATAACTGATAAAGACAAATAGTTCATGTATTTGCTTCTTCTACGACAAGCTTCAAAAATTCTTCCCGACTCTAAGTGAGCGTGCGTTACTGTGTTTCTCTTATTACACTCTTGCCCTACTGTTGGGGGTTCAGACATAAATTTCTTTTTCTAAGGAATTCGGGATGGATAATCGTAGTGCGGTCAGCTAAAATTTGTATCGGAGGTCGAAATCCACAATGAAGTCAAAGCTTACTTCAGATAATTTCAGACTCATTCCGGGAAACGATGTACGATTCACAGGAATACAAAAAGTATGGAAATATTATGATTATTGATACTTCCCGCGGGAAAGAAACCCTACGCATTATACGCCGGATTTTATAATATATTTTTCGATGTTTATTTGTTATTTTAAGGCATCCCACTATAATTGCAACAACTTTTTTTTTCAAAAATTGAGATATGGGAATTTTTGGGGGTTTTTAGATTTGTTTAGTACATTTAAAAAAAATATGCTAAAATTATATAAGAAGAGTAAGGAAAATTATTATGACTAAAATAGGAAAAAATGGGTCAAAATTTACAGAAAATAACATAAAACGTGTCCCATTCTGTACCAAAAGTTTATAAACAAATTTTTAATTTTTCAATTCTGATGTGTTGCTATGTTATTCATTTTTGAAATGACCTTCAGGATAAGAGATATTTTAATTTTTACAAAAGCTAGAGCTCGTTGTCTTAGTTTTTATATAAAATTGCTTTAAAAAATAGTGATTATATTCAGATAAGGGACTGTAAATTTTGTAATAAAACAGTGATTGATAAAGCTGAAGGTTTAAACACTTCTACTATTATACAGAACATACACACAAAAATTCAGTTAATTATTTTCAAAACTTTTTGAGCAATCGCTGTTTCCGATTGAGCATTTTCAAAAAAAAAAAAAAAACACACATATATTTTGAGTAAAACGCGTTTTACAGTATGACACCTTGCTTAAAGTAATGGCATCTGCTTTTACTAAAACACTTGTAGGTTTTGTTCTAGTGAACGGAAAATAATAAACTTGGCAATTTTATAAAGCTAAAAAGATGGCCTATAAAATAAATTCACAAAAGAATTTGTCAATTTATGGTAAAATTCACCATTTTAGTGTAGTCGGATACCTTAATAAATTAATTTAAAAGGTACATTATATAATTTCCATTTTTTACTTATGTTGAAAGAATAGTTATACTATGTTTATTTTTCATGTTGATAAATATATTTAAATGATGCTAAATTAATATTTAACAAAACTATAAATCTATATTATTGGCCTCTATTCTCTAACTCAGCCCGCATTTCCGCGGAAATCGAATGTTTCAAATATTTCCTACCGTGCGGCACTCTGAATCCTATTGGCGCACCACAGCTATAAAGTGGCCAACACATGCTCCAACGCTAAATGGTCAGTTGCAATATCAAGTTATTCAAGAATTCCTTGCTGAGCAAATAAAAATATTTTGAAATAAACGGGAGTAGGTCTCTGGAAAGCGTGGGTGAGGTTTATTAAAGCGTTTATTTACCTGATGGAGTTATACAATATCTCACTCACAATTTCCCTCAATCATATTTAATGAGATAGCCTGGTAGTGCTGTGCACTAACTGTGTGTATGCACCTCCCTTTTGGCATTAACTTTATCCAAATAATTACTTTTGGTATTTTACTTATGGGACATGTGAACCGATTTTATCCCACAGTCTTTAAAGGAGGCTCTAAAATATGCGGGCTTGCGTGCCACTAAATTTGCATAATAACAACTCGCATAACTTTCTTTGTGTAGATTGTAGATGGAAGATTTATTTTTTGTAGTCACGGATTGTGTTTAGCATTCTGTGTCAGGATGAGACATGGTAAAGTAATATTCCGAGTGGGTAATTTATCAGTCGTATTTAAAGAGACATTAATTACGCGGTATTAATTTCTTTGTAGTATTTTGATAGTGTAATATCGTATTCTTTTATTCATACTTGAATTGAAGATTTTTCTTTTGAGATAGTTTAGTTATTTTTGTGAAAAAAAAAATATTAAGTAAAATGGCACGTGAGAAAGTTTCGGAAAACTGAGTCCAGTTTTGAAATTATTTAATTCGAGTTTTGTTAATAAAGTTAAAATAAAAATGAAATTTTTATGCTATAACAGCGGTGCACACAAGAGCGTGTCCAGAATCCGGATCCCTCTCTTCACGTGTGATTTTTTTCCCTCGATTGATTATAATTTTATGTATGTTATAACGTGAAATATTTTACTTAAGAATTTCTTGTTGATAATTTATTTTATTAATTAATACTACTTATCTATTCTATAATTTATCTTTTACTGTTTTTTGTTCTCGGCAGTCAACAAAATCGAAAGAATCTGTTTGGAAGCGTATTTGGGTGTACAAAAGAACGTCGTTTATCCGAATCAATTGGGACCGGACACCGTTCGGATACGCGATTGTTCGGATAACCAAAACCCGAATGCGATCCATGCAGTATATGATACTGGACACTATACAATGTTGAAAATCATCACATGCGGGAAACGTGCTTGAAGAAAAAGCAAAATAGGTGCAAAATGTCGCAATTTTACCTTGATTGTGGAAAATAATCACGTATTTTCCACAATCACAAAATTCACTTATGTACCATTTTACACCGTCGTTTTTTCACTGTAAGGTCTCTGATTCTCTTCAGCAGCAGTAGTTGTGTCGGACAACACTCTGATTGTTGTTCGTCCCACTCCATAGCTGTCTCTAATGCAGAAAAAAGGTGTCAGCATTTGCTATTTTCGTTATTGTTGTTGTCCTCGTCTTCATCCGTTTCATCGTCGACAGGGTCGGATTCTTCCTGCGCGGAAGTCACAATATCTTCATCATTTAGCATTTGAACTCCACAGTCTTCTGCATCGTGAACCATCCAGGTTTCTACATCAACAAAACTCAACAAAAGAGCACGTATGCACCTCCTCACTTGGAAACAAACTGACCTAATATTCAGCGCACATGTTTACCAAATCACACAACTGAAATTCCCCAAATATCCCTCACCTTGGGTTTTCCCATCACTTTTGGCCTCACGGGAAACAAATGTTGAGCATTGCACTGTTTGAAAACGTATCCGGACCTTGGTTTGGATATTTGACATTTCGGATAATAAACGTTCGGATAAACGGCATTCTACTGTAATACGAAAATGGTGGATTTTCGACCTTCGATTCACCCTCTTGGAAATTTTTTTTTACCTGCGCTTACCACTTTGCTATGAACCAGTGATCGTCAAACTGTGTTCCACGAAACCCTGGGGATGGATTTGGCTGCTGCCAAGTACTTATTCTTTGCAAAATACAACTTGGGGAGGGGGGGCTAAAATCTGTCTTTGTAGAGGGGCCCAAATGTTTTCCTTAACACCACTACTCGTGCTGCTTAAAAGTGCGACGTTAACTAAACTCTCCCTCACTCACGCGTAAAATATTCCAAAATTTAAAATATTTTAATTCGTAAAATTCTTACTTTGTATGTATATGCGTATAAAATTGTCGTTTTAAGCAGCAATTTTGTTTATGAAATATTGATTTGTTTTTTCCCTGCATATGATCCTAAAAGTATTTAATTCCCTCAAAAATAACGGAATGAGCACGAATAATTATTTTATTGCCGTATCATAACATTTTCTGTCCAAAGAAAAAAAACACAGAGAATTCGTTTTATATCTTTCTCAATTACTTCTCCAATAAAAAAAGATCGAATTAACTTCAAATTAGCAAAATTATAGCCGATAAAAGCTAAAACAGGCAGCGCACTGTTTTTATAGTAGTAAATAAAACTGCTCACAACCATTCTCTTACATTAAAATAACCTTTCTCAAATCAGGCTTTATCACTAGTTGCTACGGCATAAAAGAAACAGAACAAGCTGAATAAAATGCCTCAACAATTAAAAACATGGCCATAATAATCCCAGTGGTTTTTACCATTCCTCCAGGGAGAATTTTATCTCCACTTCATTTCAATTATTCATACATCTTGACAATTTAAATCCATCCGCGGTCATTTCTAACCAAAAAAATATCGAACGAGCTTCCAAACTTCGTGTTTACCGTGCAACAAACAATAAAAGATAGCTCCGTGTCGTGTTTCTAGCAATGAGCTCCAATTATCATCCAAACAACTGAGCAGAGTTCCACGTACTACAGTAATTAACCCTCACAGGAAAGGTACGTGGAAATCATGTCAGAATGAGAATAGATTGTCCATTCGAATTTTGCGGACCATTCGAAATCATAAAAAAGGGAAGGGCAGTTGATAGGAAAACGGTCAGCGAACCACGATTGAGAAACAGGTGTTTTCAGAGTGTCCAGGTCCAGATTATGGGGTCAAGAAGATCTCGGATACTGCTTTTTCTTGGAGGTAGATTATTTATCACTAGGTGTGTCCGTGTGAATGCTAAACAAAAGAGAAAGTGATGCTGCAAGGAGTTACAACACTTATTTCTAAATGTCCTCTTAGGTGTTCTTTAATAATGGAGTATTCATGTTGGTATGTTTGTAATTGAGAGAATACGTATTGGGGTTCTTGAATTTGATTGAGTAGATTTTTTTATTGGGAATTGTATATTATCACGCTGGGAATCAGGTTTAATTACAATGTAAATTAAAGTGAGGTGTTCTTTCTTTGAAAAAGCGTGTAATTACATTACATGTGTTAGATGTTAATTCATAAGTTAGTTGCTAAATCGTGTATTTAATACATGATATTTTCTTTATTTTTAATTTCCATATCCTTTTTGTATTCTTTATACAAACGTTTGCTTGCTAATTTTGATTACTGTTTTGTATAGACTTAATGAAAATATTAAATTAAAGTTACTTTTCCATGTGCTACAAGTAGCCACTGTAGTTGTAGAGTCAGGATCACGAACTGGTGATTGGGGTGGTTTCTTCTGAGTCCTGGTGCCACTGAATAGTGGTGTACGTAACGTACACCCCCGCATTGGGATTCAAGATGTTCTAGGGGGCCCAAAGTCTGACTAACACCAAGTACCTGGGCTTGGGCCCAAGGCCTGACTTTGCGGAGGGGGGCTAATATTCTTCGTTACGCCACTGCCTCTGAATGAGTGAGTTAGGGTGTATAAATGTCGCCCTATAAAACAACACGAAGGCTTTTGGTGACGGACTTCGTAATTTTGGACCTCGGTCAAGTGACGCGGATGACACCTGAGCCGGCACCCATTTTCCTTACAACCGCAACAACGGGAGGACATTGAGCCTCAACATTGAACGAGCATCAGCCCCTGTATATGGTGGGTCTTCAGGAGCACTTGGGCTCGAACTCATGACACGCAAGTTACGAATTCGTGAACATAACCACTAGACTACCATAGCCATTTTTATTGCTGTATAAACAGAGCTATAATATCGGGATTTTGTGTGTGTATACGATATTTTTTATCTATCTGTAAATATAAAAGTTATTCTCAATGATGTAATGAATTTATTTAATTATCTCACACACGAGTACAATAATTACATTTATGATGACCAGTGGCGTGACGTAACCCCCCCCCCCATTGAGGGGGTCCAAGGACTTTAGGGTGCCCAAAGACTGACTGACGCTAAGTACGTATTTGGGCTTGGGGCCAAAACCCTGAGTTTAAGGGGGGGGGGATTAATATACTCCGTTACGCCACTGATGACGACAGTGAGGCTTTGCTTGAACGTGTATAAATAGTTAAAAATGACGATGTATTGCAAATTTTACAGATAATTATGAATAAAAATCCATATGCAGAAAAATGTAGAACCTCGTGTATGAAATTCAAATAAAAAACAAAGATTATAAGAGTATAGTCTGTGTCTTTATAAAAGACCTAAGGTTCATCCTGGAGTTTATAATAAACCGTCATGTGCTGAATTAGCTGCTATCATTTCGACAAAAGACGGTTTTATAGACAGAAAGGTTGAAAAGCTCATCCGAAGAGTGAACATGATTCTCAGTTAGTGAATTTTAACTCTCCCCATGCAGATCGTTGCTGTTTCCTATGCTTTTCCTTCTGGTGAAACAGAACTACATCATACATGTAAATTACAGTTTTACAATTTACGCTATGAATATGAACAATTGTATAATTTGTGCAATGAAGTTTGGCGGTACAAATGAAGTTTGTACAATGGTCAGACGGTGACCGTGGCCCCCCTTCCTCTAGTGTACTATAAAAAATTATTTTTTAAAATGATAAAATACTTATAAAATACGAAGCTACTATTTCTTTGGAACTTGCCAAAATTTTTACTTCTTAAAATATTACTATACATATCGCATATTTATTTCATTAAATTTTTAATATTTCTTTTTTGTTGTTGTTTCTTATCCCACTTGATCGACAGAAACGTACAAATCAAGTCCATGAACTCGTGCGAATTTCTTTACTAAATCTTTCAACTGTAATTCAACAGCTGAACAATTCAAACCGACCGAAATATAGAGCTTATCCCGCAACCAAAAGGGCTTAGTGGATATCATCTCCCCCCCCCCCTCCAACCACCTGGTAATCGCGCGAACCTTGTCTTGTCGTGCATACCTTCGTGCCCGCGACACGGATAGGTGGTCTTGCAGACTTCAGCACGGGGGAGGGCCCGACGTTTGCTATGACAGCAACGGAAACTGTTACGCCTGGACTGCAACACCCAACAGCTGCGGAGAAGACAATGGTCCTCACTGTAAGAGACCCCAAATATTTTGTTGGTGAATATTTTAGAAATGAGGATGTGCGTTCCGGGTTCCTGAAGCATGTGTAGCTTCTATTTCCTCCTTTTTTTAGTTTAGTTTGGTCGTTGGTAATCACCATCTGTTAGGTACCGCATAGTCATGCCGTGAACCCTTAATCAGCCTGAAGAAACCTTATGAACAACATGGGGTGAGGTTTCAGTCAGAGAATAGTCGTAAAAATGGGTGTTTTTATTCGGTGTGACTTAATGATTATCTCACTTAGTTTTCATACTAAATTATTTATATTATAAAGCGAAAAATATTGATTTTTGCTTACTTTGCAACAACAAAAAATAGTCACCCGAATTGTGGTAAAAGAATTTTTTTTTTTTATAATTGCAAAAAAAAAAGAAAGAAAGAAAAAGAAAAGAAAAATACAGTTGGGCCTCTATTTAACGAGTCACTAAATCCCGAAAAAAATTTCGTTATATGGAAAATTCGTTATATATAGAGGCTCATCTTTCGATATAGTTTGTAAACCACATCAAACAAATTTTAAATTCTTAAACATTATACATCAAAAAAGTAATTATTCACCTCTTTCTGTAAATTAAAATATATTTATTTTATATATCTTACCCATCAAAAGAAAAAAATAGAAATCTGCAAGGAAACAAGAAAAAAGCATGTCAAGGAATATACTGTATTTTCAACATGAAAAAAATAATTTTATATTAAAATTAATTAATTTTAAGGACATTTTCTAATTTAATGCAAACAAGTAAATTTAAACATGCATCATTTTATAACTAGAAATTCTAAAAAAAAAAACATACATTACCACATGCGTCTCTAAATTTAATTACTTATAAAATCTGTTAATTTTGTTTGAAAAAATGTTTTGTTTCATAATACGCCTCACATCTTTGCAATGCACCAAAAATCCTTTCAGGCGTACTTTTCCTTTCTTTTCTTAAATTTTCCTAACTAGAAATTGGTCGTATCCCAATGCCTTCGCAAATTGAGGAGCTTTTTCTATAACGAAAGGTCCAGAGATCGGAACATTTTTATCTCGCATTGTGTGTATCTACTTCAAAACTGCCTCGTCGACATCTCCATAGACACGTGTCCTGTGTAATGTGTATAATCATCTTATTCAGTGTTAATTTAAACTCGAAATATATATATTTTTTTTCATTTAAGTCATAATTACGAATACTATTTTTTAAACCCCAGCTTTATTCCATTTCTCGTGTTAAAGAATTAATCCTTGTGTTATATCAGCGTTTCTCAAACCGTGGGGCACCACCCCCTAGGGTGGCATGGCAACCCAACAAAGGGGGCGAGAGCATATCGAAAAGTCGAAAATAAAGCTTTATTTAAAAATATTATTAATTTACTGAAGGAAGTAAAACAAAATACATTCTGACATAATAAAAAATATAAAATACGCATTTACTCTGATATCATGTATTTATAAATCTATCAATACTGCACACTGTATTTGATAATTAATTTAACAATACCAAGTTAAGAACAAGTTCCAGTGACCCAATGGGCTTGTCATATGTAAAATTATATATAAAATGTAATACTTTTCTTGATATTTTGTACAGTTTGTAATTAAATTCGTATTGTAGATTTACGTCAAAGTACATTACTATTGAATTTAATACATTGTTATTGTTTGGATGGTTGAGGGGGGGGCGAAGAAAATTATGACCGAAAATTGGGTCGCAAGTATTCAAAATTTGAAAAGCACGGTGTTATATACATTTGACATTTCAAAAAAAAAATTCTTTATGGCTTACACGCGCATTATTCCGCTACTGGCTGCCATCAAATTTTCCCTAAAACCCCACTTAAGTAATTTCTAAAAAAATATATATTAGTTCCCTTAATTTTATCACGTAATTATAACACCCATATTATCCTCCCCATTTCAATTACCTTGCTGTGAGAATATGGGTATGCTTCTATCTTTCTGCCTTTGAAATGTTCTTACAGAAAATGGACGCAAATTAGCTACTCTTGTGATGTTGAAATTGCGTTAAGTCCGTTTTTCTTCTCGGCTATTCTTTTGCTACGACTGTTTACAGAATGTATTATATTATGAGTGTGTCTGTCAGTTGCAATATGCTACGAAATAATATTTATATGCATGTTCTTACGAAAAAAAGCTTTTTTTTTATCATTTTATGACTAATTTTTTCCTAATTTTTTTCGAAAAGATTAATTTTGGTTTTTCAAAAGTACAGCTAAAGTGAAATACAAATGCGTTTAACAGTTACAAAGATTGTCAAAGAATTAAAAATAAATATCGTAAATGATTTTTTTAAAAAAATAGGCAAATGAGAATTTAATTTTTTTTTTTGAACTAAATAATTCATAATGATAATCACTCTTAAAATATAGTGCTTGGAAATTTCAAGGGAAAATAACATTAATATTCAAAATTAATGGACCATTTAGTTATGCTCTAGTCATTTCATAATAAACACGATACTTTCTGTAAATAATGTAAGATAATTCAGAATCTTTGCATGGACTTTATGTTTCCTCATGTTTATTTTCCTGAATAAAATCAGTCACAATTATCCCAATTACTGTTCAGAAATTAACTCGGTTAATTGTGAACCGAGTTATAAAATATAAAATTTTTCAATACACTTGTTCAATTAATAACATCAAAAGTCCCCGAAATTGAGGATATTTTAAACATCCTCGAAGAGTTCTATGAATTTCCTGCTTTTGGAGATTTTAAGTATTTCTTTCTTTTAAAAAAATTGATTAACATTATAAATAAACAAATGCTTAATACGTGATAAAACTGCGCTTTATTTCCTTTAGATTAAAGCAGAAATAAAAAAAAAACTTGTGCAAGGACCTTGCGAATAAGAATTTACTGTTTATATACATTTTATACAAGATCAATTACCATAAAATTCGGCAAAAACCCGCACCGGCGTATAAAGCGCATTTATAATTTTAAGCTACATTTTCAAATTTTTAGGTATATTCGCCGTATAACGCGCCCCCTTTTTGTACGAAGGAACCTGAAATTTACGCATTTAAAGTTCTTATGTCTTGAAGTCTTTTATTCGAGATTTTATCCCAGGCTTTTGAAAAAATAGTATACATTTAGACAATGGTGCAACGGAAAACATTAGCCCCCCCCCCCCCTGCAAAATCAGGATTTGGGCCCCAAGCCGCATCTTACAAAGGATTGTAAAACCATAACATCAGGCTTTGGGCCCCCTAGAATCCTGCCCTCCCCCCGCAATGGGGAAGGGGGTACATTACGCCACTGCATCGAGAATTTCAACTCCTTATATTTATAAAGGTATGTCATTTCTCTTAAATAAATGTCTTTCCATATATGAAGAAGTCTAATTAGTTGTATGCTCATCTCTTTTTCATTTTTAAAGGTATCATTTTTATACCCGGGGTATAACGCGTACCCTTAAATTTCGATTTTATACTTGGTGTTAAAAGTGCGCGTTATACGCCTAATTTTACGGTATATAATATACGTTCTAACTAGTGGCGCACAGAAGGGGGACTCCCTCTCCCCAAAGCCCTTGATTTTTTTCTCGATTGATAATAATCCTATGTTTTTAGTATGTAAAATTTAATTAATTGTTATTAATAATTAATTATTCATTCAAAAATTAATTTTTACTGTTTTTGTTCCCGAAAATTGGCAAAATCAAAAGAATATGTTGGTCGGCGTATTGGAGCATGATACGAGAATAGTGGACTTTCGACCCCCTCCTCTTGAAAAATTCCTACTCTACTAGTTCTAACTTTTATGTGTACCGATTTTTTTAATCACAAATTTATATGTCATGCTTTTATCTGCTCATAAGGTCCATGGTTAAAAAATCTATTTCGACGCCTCAAAAAAATTTCTTCACAACGATTTTCCTCTGGTTGAAATGGAATTTTTAGTTCCGTAAAAAGTAAGCAAGATTATTTCATCTTTAATGACGTCTTACACTTCATAGAGAAATTTGGTTATTCAGAAATCAATATTGTGGTTTAATAAGTGTCATCTAATTTCATTAAAATTATTTATACAGCTATTGTATTTATAAAAAAGATATCATTATTAATTGTCAATGTAAAAAAATTGTTCAATTTCAAAATTAATTTCATTTATTCATGGAACAGCAAAAATATATAATTTCATTTGATATTTTTTTCATAACAATTTAATTCATTACAATCCATTTAGTTACTATAATGTTTATAATGAAAGAAAGACATTTTTATGCAAACAAAATTAAGAAATGTTTCGATAGTTTATACACGCAATATATTGTACTGTTTTTTAACGTAATAATGTTCTAAGTAATAAACAATAATACCACGTAAAAGACTGACTGAATATTATCGTCGCCCTGTTCAGCAACATGAGGGCTTTTGGCGACGGTCCGCGTAATATTGAACCATGGTCAAGTGACGCGGACGACACCTGAGACCACGTGAAAGAACCAGGGTTTTCAGAATAAACCTAAATGGAGTTTAGTTGTTGACCATTAAAGATAATAAAAAATTATAATTTATATGTGAACATACTTAGATGACAAATAATCAATTTACGTGTAAGTGTGTATTTATAAAAGATTACCTTGTAACTATTTCTACTCTACCGAAATCTCTAAAAATGCATTTTTAAATTTAAATAATACAGAACAAAATTAAATGTTTTTTTATGTTGCGTTAACTCCAAAAAATTGTTTTAAGCTAGTTAGTTAGTTTTTAATTATTTAAATAACTTTTTTAATTCTTAATCCATAATTCCTTAGATATCATGGCTGATTGGAATATTCCGTGATCAAATACTTAGAAAAAGTAATTTGAAACTAAGACTTTTTCCCCACAAATTACAAAATACAAAATAAACTAGCAAAATTAAGTCACTTCAGTTCATTCTGTAAATAGCCGAAGGCTTTTTCACGCATGATTTATGACTTCTTCGAACATTAACTTTTTAAAAACGAAAAATAACCAGAAAAGAACAATGGGGGAAAAGTAATCTTTAAATACTCTCTCATGATGCATCTGACGATAACTTTTTGAAAAAATCTTTCCTCGTTAATTTTGATTAAATTAAAATCTACGAAATGTAAATATTATTATCTAAATTGATGATGTCATAACATCATCATAATCAGTGTGTAAGTGCTATAAGCTTAAAAAAAGACTATATGTCATTAAGTTCTTCCTGTTCCATGGTACGAGCCTTTACTCATTATGCAAATTTGCATTATTTTTTATCTTAAGTGTCTAATTATTTGTTTGCTTGAGGAAATTATTCAAGGAAACGCCCTAAGGGAAGCCATTACTCCTATAAAATTAAGAGTGAACTTCATTAAGCTTTAAATTAAAAATCGTTTGCATGTTTTTTGACTAAATTGTATTTTGAAAAATGGTTGCGAAAAGAAGTCATTCAGAACTATTTTTCTCGTTAATAGAAGTGTCACAACTTAAAAACATTTTTGTTCTTGGTTAATTAATAAATTATTAATATGTTTAAGTGCCGAGAGGTGTTGGTTTCGAATTTATTCAAAATGCTAATCACTGAATTAATTTAAGTTTTTATGCAAAATAAAAAGAGGTGTTTAATTTTTTGTATTTATTAGTATTTTATTAATTTCAACAATGATATAATAATTTAGGCACAAAATAACAGTGTAAATATTAGTTTGTAGTACGCTGGACTTTAAAAGATTAAACTAAATGTGGTGAATTGGGGGTTGGGATCAATGAAGTTTCCTTTATTGTGTAACAATTAATTATTATAATTTAAGTTAAATTACACAAAGACAACACTAACAAAAACAATGGGCAAAGAACATGGATGGTTTTTTTATAGTGATCACGTTGTTCCCTCACCTGGCCTCTACTGAAGATGGGTGGTCGGTAGAGGTCGCTTCTGCTGCTTTGGACAGTTACAGTTTTAGTAACACTAACTGACAGGAACGGTTACAAGTTTTAAAATAGTTGACATTTTTCCAGTAAATAGAAACGGAATTCTGCATGTGGAATGTTAGATGTAATTTAATTTTTCCATTGAGTGTGAAACAGCTTCCGAAAATATTATCAATTTTTGCAAAGAATATTTTTTTAAAAAAAATCTACAAAATTTTTCTAATTTCCTAAATTGAAAGTCACAACTTATGTGATCATAGAATTTAAAAGTTATAACCTGCACTCAAAGAAAGTTTACGGTGGTTAGCTCATATCAATTAGCTCATTTTTTTATTCCAACACTTCTTACATTCAAAATGGAGCCCAGTTACAATACATCGAACAGTCAAACAATAACGAGATGTTGGCACGCGTGGTTATTTAAATCTGCTTTCACCAACTAGCTGGCAGACCGACTGGCTAAGTGTTCACGTGGTTAATAGAGTGCGCACTATTGTGTCTTTTTGCCATTCTTTACACTCCCCCTCTGGTTCCTAAACATCGTCCTCGATGAGGAACAAGCAGAATTGTCTTTCCTAGGTCTTCCCTTTTTTTCTGAGAGTCATCACTGGAGTGGCTTAGCTTCGTTAAGCAAGTCATCCTTCAATTGTTCTTGGCGAACTTCTTTAAGTGGACGTCTGGGAAAATCGATGAAAACAGCAAGTATGTTACAATCTGCTTTTACTTGTTCTGACGTGGGTCTCGCCAATAAGTCGGCAATAAAGTTCGATCTTCCGGGAATGTAGTCAATAGTTAGCTTCTCCCCTTATTTCGAAGATGGAGTGATGATTGCTTACGTTTCTACAAATACGTAATTATAATACCAAACAGAAAAGACCAATCTCAATGACGCTCTGGCGTCATGCGTGAATTAAAAAGTCAGCAAAAAAGTGAAAAATATCGATGATAATCGAGGATAAACCAATTTTACAAAACAAACAGCGAGCGCTGTATTCTGAGTTCCAAGTAAAATTCAATAAAAAATCAAAATGGATCAGTAAACAAAATAAAAGAAATTTAGCTGATGCTCCGTGAAGACGAATGCAATCCGAAGTTTAAAATTTCCCGGTGGGAAATATACAATCCAAATTTTCTAGTAATCCGAAAATTTCTCCGTAGCTGGCAGCTACAATATCAGAAACTACTTTAAAATTCTTTATGAAATTGGTGTTCAGAAATTGACTTGATAATTTTGCACTGATAAAATTTCCCGGTAAGAAATATTCATCAGCGGAGAGAACAGTCACCTGTTGATCCATGCTTCGATCTCTATGATCTCTGCCCCATTGGAAACGGACTCTCCTGTTCTCAGAACTGATAGAGACGCAAACAACCAGTCTTCTTACAAACGTTGGGCGCCATTTGCAGGCAAGCCAAATTTTCCCAAACTTTTCGATAAGCAATTGATTTTGAGACGATCTTTCTTTCAAATTTTTTTTCGCTATGGCGTTGAATATGAACTTTAAAATAAATATATCAGTCTAACGAATATTCATTTTTTTTACCAATCGATTTTGACTCACTATAAGCAACATAAAAATAAGTGTTGTATTATTTTTATTAAATTTAGAAGTAACATAATACCATATATATTCATAGTTCCTTCAAGGTTAGCGAATCTGAGCATTAACGCAAACTACCGAAAATATCCCCACGAGCTACTGATGGCTCGTGATCGACAGTTAAGAAATCATTGATGTTTTGAATAAGTAATGGATTAAATTCATGACGGTCACATGATAATATAAACACGTGTTCTACATTGAATTCAAAACGGACAATAAACTAGCTCGTACTTTTTATTCTATTTGTAAAACTTAGGTAAAATTTCAAATTGCATAATTGGGTAAAGATGCTCAAGAGTTATAAAAAGAAATTTCTGCAAAAAGATTTTAAAATTAAAGAAAAAAAAGTCTTGTTTAATACATGTACTTTTAAATAAAGTGACAAACATTAATTTTTTATTTAAAAAAAGTTTCTGTAAAAAGCGTAATTTGGCAACAACGAAGTGCATGAACTGATTTGCTGAAAATAGATAATTGCATTTATCGTGACTATGACGTCACATGTGTTTTTGAACTTGATTGGCTAAAAACACGTGGTTTAAAATTATCATGTGATTATGACGTCACATGAATTTAGTCCATTGGTTAAATTCATGGGACGTCATAGTTACATGATAATGACAAACACGTGTTTCTAGCCAATGAGTTCAATAATTCATGTGACGTCACACAATCAAACGATAAATATACTCATGTGTTTCCAGCTAATCAGTTCATGTACTTCGTTGTTGCCAACTTTGGCTCTTTGCAGAAACTTTTTTTTTAAAAAAAGCACATATTTGTCAACAATAATAACGAACATAAGTTAAATATATACTTAATTTAAAAATACACGAATAAAATGAGATTTTTTTCCTAGTTTTAAAAAAAATTTCTGATTCATTTTTTTATTATATTTGAGCATCTTTACCCAAATACGAAATTTGAAATTTTTATCTAAATTTTACTAATAGAACCACAAATAAAAGTTAGTTTAATGTCAGTTTTGAATTAAGTCGTGAACATATGATTGCCTTTGCCATATGATCGTCATGAATTGAGCCCCACTGTAGTTACTTTAGTCCGTATATATAAAAAAAATAAATTATTTCCATTCAGAGCACGAGAAAATAAACATTTAAAGCACATTTTTTAAAAACGATCATCTGATTCTGTAGCTTATTTTTTCGTTGATGCCATGGTATTTATTTATTTGATACTTAAAATCATTTGAGTTGTGCATGTAATTGTTTCCAAATAAATTCAATTCGATATCACAATATTTCATTTGATATGACTGCTTTGTCTTTTTGCTAAGTTTTGTAATTGCTGAATATTTATTATTTAAAGCAAAATTTTGGAAATTTAAACACTTGTTAACGTTTGGTTCTATAACGTTTAAGTATAGGAAATTGCTTTAAAGAATTCGAAGAACATTTTATTTTTGTTAGGCTTAGCTACGCTAACATTCAATCGTTGCCAATCCGGTGAACTAAAGAAGGTTACCAAGAAATTGTTTCCAGATTTTTTAGTATAAATATAAATGCAATTAGTTTACATAAAATACAAAATATAGTAAATTACAAAAGCCTAAATATAAAATTATGAAATTCATCTTTTCAAATTTTAAATGTTCTATAATTTTATTACATATTCGTTTGCTTACTAACTCACTTGGCTCGTGTAGCCATTAGTTAGTAACGAGTTGAACAGTTGTTTTCCCAAAAAACTCAAAAAAATTTCTCAGAGACTGAAAAATTGGGACTTTTCTTGCAATTTCAATAAAGTTTTTATCAGCAAGAATTCATTACAAAGGAGTTATTCACTTTTTTTGTTATATATCCTGAGGAACAATCAATATTACAGGAAATTATTATAATCGCAAAATAATTTCCTATTTTTATTCCTGAAGCTAAAATCTTTTCAGTATTTTGACAAAATTAACAACTAGTTTTGGAGTAATATCTTAGAAAAGAAATTCAGATGCTATTTTAAATAAACTTTCAAATATATATATGTTATTCATATTTATTACATTATATTAAAACCATAAATTTGTTTGTGCAATTTTTTTTTAAAAATGTACATAGAAATTTATTTAACAAATCAAGCTTAATTCTTTTTCCCATTGCATTATTTTAAAAGAACGTTTAAATGAACGTACGTGATCATTTTACACAATTAATGATTTAAGGGCTTCAGTACACATGGAATTTTGGGATAAAAATATGAGAGAAACAGGTATAATTATATATTTAGTTACCGAATCGACAAATCTAGAAAAACTTTTTGAATACTCTTAGGACATATTTGTCTCACGTACAAATTATTTACCTTAATAATTATTAGTAAAACACTGTTTAATTTTAATTTAGTACAATTAACTAAACAATTGGAGCAAAGTAAAGAAATCAGGGTTACTATGTTAGAAATGAGAACTGAAATCATTTAACAGTTTCAACTATGCAATTATAATACTTTCCAGGTTAGACTGATTATTCGTAAATTGCATTGTTAAACAATATATTGTAATAATAATTACCATAGCAATTATTTTACAAAGAAATTTTGAAATAAATATCAAGATCAATAAATGAAGGGCAAATGAAATAATTTAAAATTTAAATATAAATATTTGATAATATAAAAAGACAACATTTAATTAATATATATACTGAATATGTGTGTGTGTTAGAATATAACTACACCACCCATATTAAGAACAAAGAGCCTCAAAAGTAAGAATTTCAAAGGCGAGAGAAAATAAGAAAATCTAAATCAAAAGAATCAAAATTTATAAGACTGTTATGCTCTCTAGAACATTGTTCGCCAATTGTTGGTCCACATACCACTGATAATTCATGAAAAAACTTTGATAGTCCACTGAGAAATTGGGACATTACACTAAAAATGTGTAATATTTAAATAAACTTAAATTTTCATGTTTTAAAAATAATTGCTTTATCGTTTTGTTTCCCTTAAAGGGTGCACTCACATTAATAAAATATAAGTTTTTGATTTTTATATAAATGTATTTACCCTTTTTTCTAAATCTCTTGGTATTCCTCCAACTGAAATCAACATTTAGTGATCTTTAAAAGTCTAAAGATTCGAGAACACTGCTCAAGAATACTTATTGACTGAGGATAATAAAGTGGGGTTAAACAAGCTTTATGGATCCACCTCTCTCCTCTGTGAAAGAATTTATACATAATAGCACTTAGTACGTACAAGAATAGAACCCATCTGTATGAACACAAACCCAATAAAACAATTACGAATATTTTTGCGAATCATGCTCCACTGCAACATATTAAAGAAATTTTTCTAAAATGTTGTGACTTACATAGTTATATATTTGTAATATTTGAATCAGTTAACCTCCTAAATAATAATCTTGCATCATATTTCTCATTTCTTTAATTTAAAAAAGAATCAAATATTTCTGCTTCAATTTCTTTTTTTCCAACCTTCCATTATACATTTTCCCACTACAACTAATATTTCCTTTACAACTTTGATATTCAGTAACACTTCTCATCCATATCGATGATATAAATCACTATTTAATTATCTCCACCATCGAATACGATAACTACTCAACTGTGAAGTGAAATGAAGAAAGAAAAAAAAAAGAACAAAATCTCTTTTCTGAAATTGAAAACGAAAATTTCTCTGGAATGCCAGATCGCAAAATTGGGTGAATCGTAGTATGAAAAGTTTATTGACACCCATGGGTGACCACGCTGAGGTCAGCAAAAATATTTTTTTTTTTACTTTTACGCTAATAAAAATGACGGATGCTGTTCGATAATCGAATGACGGTTACAGCTAACAGTTATCCGGAAAGCGAGCGCTCTTTACCGAAGAATCGTTTGGTGAAAGTTATCGAGGTCATAAGAATATGGGAAGTTGTGTTTTGTAATATTTAATAACAATGATTTAACATTGTTGTTATTAGGATTGTAATTATTATAAAACATGTTAATTTTTATTGCGTAACACAGGATTATGTTTTACATTTAATTTTGTGTATTAGACCATAACCAGATTTTAACAGGTTAATTATCAGCTTTCTGTAGTGTTTAATTTAAGTGTTTATTTAGGAACGCAAGACTTGAGGTTATATGAGAAACATTTAGTGTTATGTTTGTCAGTGTTTGCTTACAAATTGAACTTAGTTCAATAAAAAAAACGTAAAGAAAAATACAGTAATTTTGTTTTTTCTCCGTTTAAAAATATTTGTGGAAAGTTATTGAGGTTTTAAACGTTATGATTTTACATTAATTCAAGTTTTATAACATTAATAAAAATATTTTGACCTTATTAAAATTTAGTTCGTATATCCAATTATACAAAACCAGCCATTTTTAAGGTATCCGACTACTTGCGACAACTTTTTTTAAAAAAATGGAGATATGAGGATATTTTTGTGGTTTTTAGATTTTTTAGTACATTTTAAGAAAAATATGCTAAAATTTAGAAGAGAAAACGATACTATTATTACTAAAAAGGGATAAAATTGGTAAAAATTTACAAAAAATTACTTACTTTTTGTACAAAAAGTTTATGAAGAAATTTTCAGTTTTTTAATTTAGATGTGTTATTTTGCTATACATTTTTGAAATGACCTTCAGGATAAGAGCTATTTTAATTTTTACAAAACTAGAGCACTTTATCTTAGCTATTATATGAAATTGCTTAAAAAACAGTGATTATATTAACATAAGGGACTATAAATTTTGTAATAAATCAGTGATTGATAATTCTGAAGGTTAAAACACCTACTATTATGTAGAACATACACAAAGAATTTCAGATAGTTATTTTCAAAACTTTTTGAGCAATCTTGAGCATTTAAAAAAAAACACATTTCGAGTAAAACGCATTTTAAAGTTTGACATCGACTTTTACTAAAACACTTATAGTTTTTGTTCTAGTGAATGGAAAATAAAAAACTTGGTATTTCTATAAGGCTAAGAAGGTGGCTCATAAAATAAAATTATTAAAAAAACTGTCAGTTTTTGGCAAAATTCACAATTTTAGGGTAGTCGGATACCTTAATAGTCAAATTTTCAACCTTGTGCAACATAATTAGCTATCAATATTTAAGTAAGAAATTAAACATTTAAAAAGAAGACCAATGCATATTTTAGCGCATAAAAAGGACTCTTATGATAAGATTTCAGAAACAAATTAATATATATATAGATAGGCTTATACAAAAGTATCATAGTGTAAATTCTCAGGTAGACCAAAATCTTCAGGAATTCTACTATTAACGGAACGTCATTTTTCCTGCTTTGTTTTCCCAATACCCAAAGGAGAAGCTCCTACTAGATAAGATACTGTTTTGTGTGCTGTGCTAAAACGAACAGCAAAGGAAAACGAAAAGGAAAAGATAATCGTTACATGTGTATGGTAATTATAATGCTGGGCTATGTGCTGCACTATGATTCCAAAAATAGATTACAAAATACAATTTTGAATTTTTTTTAAAAATAAGTACTATTATTATTTCTGTTGAAAAAGTAGAATTAGTCATGAAAATATGTTTTTTTTTTCGAAAGAGCTATTCGAACAGAAGGATAATAAGTCATACGAGCAATATAACAATATTTGGCTCTTATCTGCAGTATGGATTGTTGTTGTTGTCGTGTCCTTCCCAAAGGGAAGGAATAAAAGTTGCCATAGCCTGTGAGACAGGTTGGACTTCTTAAAGATAGATGGAGACACCACCTATCTCCACCTCCACAATTTTAGCATGGAACTGAAGGGGGAAATATTCTCCAGCCCCCTGCACTCGTAGTTTCTGCTGCGACCGCCCACAAGAGTTTCGGACCCATTGATTTAACGAGCACGTACTCCGTGTATACTCGGTGGTATTTAGTGGCATCGGGCATCGAACCCAGGCCCTCCGGTCTGGAGTCCGATGCTCTAACCACTAGGCTACTCACGTCCCTGCAGTATGGATTAAAATCCAAAATTAAAATTTAAATTTTGATTCACTTTTTTTTTAAAAACTTTTTGCTAAAGCAACGTTTTAAAATGTGTTTTCTTAAATTATTTTTTTCACATACAGTATAATCCGGCGTATAACACGCACTTTTAACGCAAAAAATAAGATAGAATTTTACAGGTGCGCGGTATGAAAATGATAGCAATAAACATTTTTTAAAAAACAGAGATTCGCATAAGAAAAAATTAGACATCTACATTTATCGAAATACTGTTTTTTTTTTTTAAAAAAAATGATACCATATGAACTTACAGTGTTGCAGTTCTAGAAATATACTTTTTTTTTTCTTCAAAATCCTGGGATAATACCCAGAATAAATTATTTCAAAGCATAAGAGCATTGCACACCCATATTTCAAGTTTCTTCTTAAAAAGTGGACTCGCGTTATACGCCGAATATATCTAAAAATCAAAAAATCTAGCGTTTTACGCCGGATTTTACGGTAATTATCATATTTCTGGGGTTTTTTCACCCAAAACTCTTTATGCTAAGACTTAATTTGGAGAGTAATTCTTTTCTCAAACTCATCTTTACTGCTATATACAATTATCCTTTACTGCTGTTTCATCGAAGTCCAGCCGGTGTAGCCTGTCCACGTTAATTAACATCCAAAGAAAACACAGTAATGTCAATGGATTAGAAATAAGATCTTGTTTAGAGAGCCCATACAATCAGGGATAAGATCAGAGTAGACTTGGTTATTGCAACGCTTGGCGCAATTTGGAAAAACATTTTTACAGCTAATCGTGACGTGATTAAGTCGCCATTACCTGTAACAAAGCCGAATTGCTGTTGCACGCTGTCTTTGTATATTTCTTTAATTATTTTCGAACGATGCATTAGAGATTTACAGAACTGATGTTCAAAAAAGTTTCAATAATAACTGTGAAGTGAAACTTTATTAAATAAAAATAGGTAATTAACGAAAAGTACAATTAATTGACTTGGTTGAATTTATTAAATTTACCAAATAGTTATAATAAATCTGTTCAATTATTCAGTATATTAGTTAAGTTAATGGAATCAGTCTAATTAATATGAGTGGTTAAATCAAAATAATTTTAAGAAAACGCGGAAGTATTTCAAACATTTGGATCGCTTTTAAGATCTCTGGTAAAAAAGTAATGTTTCATTTGGATATAGAAAAATAGTTATTAGGTTATAGCTTGCCACTGTAAATCCCTTTGAAAATTTTAGTCAGTCGTCTGCAAAATCGATTAAAGGAAAAATTCGCATCAATGCACCCCTCTTTTAAAAAATAGACTCTTCTCGTAATTTACACTTAAATCTGAGAATTTCCCGATTACACTCAAGAAATTATGCTTCTAAACATATTTTTAACGTATAATTCGTTTATCATTATTTAAAATGTTATTACTTATTTCATTCAATATTTTTTAGGCATCCTTCTTCTAAATTTCATAGACCTTATGTAGTAGATTTTGTATATTTGTTCGGTAAATACATTTTATCTAATTCTAGGAAATTTAGCTGAAAAAGAAATGTATGAAAGAAAAATCTTGATTGACTCAAGTGATAGAATACTTTGCTGAGTTTTGCCGGGTTGATAAAATTAACTTCAAGGTAAGAACTTTTGCTCTTTTAAAATAATCTTCTAAACTCTAATTATTCTTAAAAATTTTCGGTTTTAACACAAATATGTATGCATTTTGTAGATTTTATTGTTGAATTTTACAGAAATATGTCCTTAATTTTAATTATAAACCTCTTCCAATGTGTTAAAGATTTTTTTTTATTGTAAAAAGGAAACCATGCATTTGTAATGTTTTTTCTGGAAGCTAATTTTTTTTATTACAAAATAAAGAACAACATGTTTTAGTTGATGATTTCGCAATAGAGGATTTCGAGAAGGTACTGTCACAGTAATTTTGAATTGTAATCGATCCATTTAGCGATTACCATACAGCTGACAATCATCTCCTAAAACAGTTTCGCCTCCCATGCGTCTTAGGAAAGTTACTAGTCGAGGGACAGACAACAGAGGAAATATGATTTTTCTAAAGAATGATATGTTGAATATTAGCATGAATAAATAAACCAATTCTCAAACAGCCTAAACACTTTTTTAGTAAGGGAACTTCCAAGAATGAGGTATTTGTTCAAATATCGTCCTCGTTATCAAAATGAATTCTGGTTAGACATAGATGTTTACCTTGGAAACTTTATTAACTGTCAAATTATTTTGATGATTTGGGTTCATAAATTGTCAAATTTTTTTATTGTAAAAATCATATGTTTAAAACAGAAAAAAAAATAAACTTAAAGTAATTAAAAATTGATATTTTAAATTTCTTGCATAAACATTTTTAGGTCTTATAGCAACTGCGTATTCACTTGAAGGGGCTGCTCCACAATGTGGATATGGTAAAGTTCGCTTCTAGTAGAGCATTATTTCCTAAAAAAATAAAATAAAAATAAAAATGAATGCCTATTAGTAGTTCAATAATTCAGTTTTGTGTGGTAAAACTGGTAACACTTTCCCAACCCCAAACCCAACACCAGAATAGTGGTTCCTTCTTTATCTTTTTCCATTTCCATTCTTTTTCGAACAACAAACTTCGCAGTACCTTATAGACTATAGAAGGAATATGGAATGTCGACCAGTAAAATGGGCAGGGTTATCTACTGTAGGTGGTCTGCCAGGATTCTTTTGTCCTGCAGCTAAATCATCATGTTTATAAAAAAAATCTTTTCTACAACTTGGATTCGAACTTCTAAAAATGTGATACGTTTCCCAACTACATTTTTGCAGAGAAAAAAATGAATTCTAGAGTGCTCTGTCTAGTATAAATGTAAAAACATCTTTTTATAATATTTTTCTGGCGTTTTCGGATTTTTGGGTAGACAAATATTTCCTGATCACGGCGATCTACATCACCCATAGTAAATTACCCCCAAAATTACCCCCGTATAATACTCAAAAGGGACATTTTGGAGCACTAGTGCCGCCCCCGATATTATCTTCGGCATGACAGCTAAATTGTAAAGCTCATTGATTTGTTGAATACTTCACAAATAAATTAACGTCACATGTCTAATAACACCGCCTAGTAGTAAATTCACATTTCAAAGCAGATTTTAACCATTTTTTTATTTATTTATTTTAAATTTTATTTTCAATATCATTTTTGCACATTTTTTAAAAATTTTATTTTATTTATTTATTTTTATTTTGACATAAACGCACTTGAACGAGTTCTTTAGAGTGAGTTTTTTAAGTTACTTTGCTTCAAATAAATTTTATTTTTTTAATAATGCTAATTTCATTCAATTAGCTGTGCTGTAGAGAAATTATCTCAATCATTCAGAAAAAATAAGTAAGGCAAAAAACATATAGAGTATGTTTAAAATGATTTTTAATAGTGTTTTTTTTTTATTGAAAATGATATGACTGTTAAATTATTATTGAACACATACAGACTTTTATGATTTCGCTTGGTGGCTTAGAGGTAACGGGCTGGCCTCGTCAACCCAAGATTGCGGATTTAATCCGGCTGGATGGAGCCCAAAGATTTTCTGAATGCGAAAATCGTAGGCACGCATGTCATATGATTATGGGCATGTAAAAGATCTCTTGAGTATCAATTTCGTTCTGGTGCTCTCTGTAAAAACAAATCACTGCAATATTTAGCATCAGACGAAAGCTGGAATTAAAATTAATTCAAGCGTCCAAATTTTTGGTAGCGAGAGCCATCGCTAGATGGTTCCACCATGAAATGGCTCTCACATTTAGGGATTTGCGTGTCTGCAAAGGTTTAGTTGCCCTTATGCAGTCCATTATTGGAGGATTTCTTATGATAGATTTTTTGAATAAACATTATCTCAAACTAATGTAGTTTTTACGTTGGAATAATAAAATAATTTTATTTAATCAATCATTTTGTTTATTTTCACTACTTTACTTGAGTAAAAAATTAGGCAGGATAAAAATCGATCAGATGAATGGATTATTAAAAATTGTGTGTGAACATTTGTAACAATTTTATCTGTCAATAAAACATATTCTTAACTTAAAAAATCATTGTCATAAAAAAGTTAGTATAAGAACTAATAAATATATCATGATATGATAACAAAGTATATCTGATTTAATTTAAAAAATAATTTAAGTTACCTGAATATTTTTGGAACCGTGATTTTGTGAGAGTATAAATGAACAATTTTTTTTTTTGGTTATGTATCATTTGAATAAGAATATACATATAAAATTGTTATATAAAAATTATTGCAAGAAAAATTATTTAAATGCAGTTTTTTGGCAAAAAAATTATATAGTTTCATTATATTCTCCTTTTATAGAAAAGGTTTAATTATAATTTGCCTATATATATAGTTAAGACATTTCTACAGAACCTGAACTAGGATTTTTGAAAAATTCATGCAATTTTCAGAGTTATTATTAGTAAAATTAATAAATTAATAACAAGTGTTTTTTGTTGTTAAAATTTCTCTACTCAGGTGCAATAAAATATGAATAAATCCAATTCTATATTTCAAATATCCTAATTCAGGCTTTGAGGAAAAGTCTTAGCTATATGTAAGGAAAATATTATTATAGAAGCATTTTTATCAAAAAAGGATAATGTTTTGAAAAATGTGCTTCATTTTTTGCTAAAAAAACTGTATTCAAGTAATTTGTGTCATAATAATGTTCCTATAACAATTTTATATGTATATTCTAATTCCAGTGACACTAAATATGAAAAAAAAATTATAGGCTATTTCAGAATTATGGTACCGGCTGTGTAGGAACCGTGATTGGAATAATATACATAGAACGTCGTTTATCCCAATCAATTGGAACCGGACACCATTCGGATACGCGATTGTTCGGAAAACCAAAAACCGAATGCGATCCATGCAGTATAAGATACTGGGCACTATACAAATATTGAAAATCATCACATGCGGGAAACGTGCATGAAGAAAAAGCCAAATAGGTGCAAAATGTCGCAATTTTACCTTGATTGTAAAAAATAATCACTTATTTTTCGCTATAATATTGTACACCTTCGTTTTTTCACTGCAAGGTGTCTGATCTTCTTCAGCAGTAGTAGTTGAGTAGGGCAGAGCTCTCTGATTCTTGTTCGTACCAACCCATAGCTGTCTCTAACGCTGAAACTCGTCAGCATTTGATGGACCCTTGCTACTTTCGTTGTTGTAGTCCTTGTTTTCATACGTTCATCGTCGACAGGGTCGGATTCTTCTTGCACGGAAGTCACAATCCCGTCGTTATTTAGCTTTTGAAATCCAGTCTTCTGCATCGCATGTCATCCAGGTTTCTACATCAACAAAACTCAACAAAAGAACATGTATACAACCCCTCACTTGGAAACAAACAAACCCTGAGATGTTTACCAAATTACACAACCGGAATTCTCCAAATTTCTCTCATCTTGGGTTTTCCCATCACTCTTGGCCTCACAGGAAACAAATGTTGAGCATTGCACTGTTCGAAAATGTATCCGGACTTTGGTTCGGATATTTGACACTTCGGATAATAAACGTTCGGATAACTGACGTTCCACTGTAATTTAAAAGTAGTTATTTATTAGTTATTCCTGTGAGCCTTTGCAGTCAAGGCAAGTCTCTAACTGTGAGAACCATTTCATTGGTGGCACCCCCAATCAAATTTTTGACTTTTAAATTCATTCAGTTCAAGTACTCGTCGGATGCTAAATTTAGCCGTGATTTAATTTTGCCAAGAGTACCAGAGCCAAATTGATACTCAAGGGATCTTTTACATGCCACATAGTCATGTGACATGCGTGCCTACCATTTTCGCGTCCAGAAAAATTATTGACTCCAGCCGGAATCGAATCCTAAACCTTGTGCTTACGAGACGAAAACACTACCTCTAAGGCACCCAACTGACATATTAGTTATTCCTTTTTACTGCTTTTTAAAAGTTACTCAATTACGTGACAGGAGTGCACACAGCAAATCTCAAGATATTACGTAATATTTTCAATCAGAAAAATCATCAGTAAAACACATTGTTTGTAAAATGGTTCGTTTAATTAATATTTAATCATAATTTTATCATTCTTATTCAAAACGGGCTCTTAACAGCATTTGTTTGTGTCTGATCTCAAACTCGGTAAGAAGAAAAATTACCATTTAAACAAGATTCATTGTTTACATTATGTAAAACATTACATTTCATTGCGAGTACGTTCTTCATCATAACCTTGGCCAAAACAGCAAAGGTTTTACAATAATAAAAGACCAAAGATCAGATTTAGTTATACGATAGATAACAAAGCACATAACAAACATCCCCGCCAGTGTTCTTAGTTAAAGATGATTCACGTGATCTTTTATCTTTTTTACATACTCCATTAAAGGCTTAAAAATCCAGCAAGTTAAAGGTCTCCCAATTTATCTTGAAGATCCAGCAAAATTACAGAAAGAAATGAAACAAATTAAACATTATTTCGCTTACAAGGAAACAGCGCGAGATCTTTTTGTTTCTTGTTCGTTTTTGTGGCATATTCGACCGCAGTTACTCGTGCGGAAATTTTGTTGAGTGGGTCGGCGGATAATTGTGACTCATATTTATGAAGGTCGTTTTGTGGATGAAAAGGTATAAAACACCTGGTTTCATTGATTTTGGGGGGTTTCTGTGTGAATATGATGTATGGGACAATTTTCCTTGGTGACAGTATGAGGGATAGGACACATTCGGCGTGATTTTTTATCTTTGACACTCAATTATTTATGTGTTCTATAGTTAGAACGGGTTAACGTGGTTACTTTAGCCGAAGTGTTTGATGGTTTAAATAAGATTATTTCAGTGTTACTTATCTAACAGAGTGCAATCGATTAAATTTAAGAAATTTAAGATAAAAAATATTTTTAAATATCGGTTTACACGAAATAATACAACGGTCCCGACAAATTATGTATTTTCACGCACTTTTTTTCTCTTAACAAGAAACAAAATCCCTTAACACGAAAAGATTTCCCTTCTGGGAACGAACAAAATATGGAAAACACCAACCGGATTGGACTGTCATATTGTATTATCGGAAAAATTCATTGCAGTAAATGATAATAATGTGTATACAGCCCCATTTATGGCAGACAAAGACACTTTGGAGTTAGTTCAAAGCTTAAAAAATACCATTAATACAGATTCCGACGATGAAAATGAAATGAATAATGCATCTCCTGTTCCCACATCATCCGAATTGAGGAACGTCATGAAAAGTATGTACAGTTATTTAGACACGCATTCCAATGGTGGAATGAATAACAAAATGGACGATATCGAACAATTTGTTGACAATTTGATGCTAAAAAAACAACGCAAAAAATATCAAATATTTTTCAAAAAAATTGAAAATTTTGTTTTAAATTTCATTAAATTCATGTAAATGTTTTTGTTTGGTTGATTTTTATTAAATATATGTGCCTATATACATATCTATATAAATAAAATACACTTTAATAAACTTAATTTGGTTGATATAAGGTTTTTTTTGGCAATATCCTTTTACACGAAAATATATTTCAGTCCCTTCAATTTCATGTTAAGCGATTTTCACTGTTTTAGTGTTTTCTAGAATTTGAGTTTAATATGCTTAATCTCTAGTATGTGGGCCTCCAATTGCTGAATTACGTATATTCTGAAAACTTAATTACACGTCACAACCATTGCTGCTTTATTTTAATAAGAAGGACTCTGTTAAACGAATTGCTATTTAATAAATAATAAATAAAATCAAGGTTTTTGACAAAACAATGTAATTAATAAAACAATTTAGTTGGAGATAATGTAACTAAATAAGTCGGTTTGTTCCATTTATTATTAAAACGTGATACACATTTTTACACCTTCATTTGCGGTTTTTATCCACATTCGTTTGAACTAATATTTTTCTTAAAACCCGCTTCATAAACATAATTTTCATCATCCAAGGTTCTTACTAAACCTCTCCTCTGAATAGATGAGTAGCATGATTTTATTTATTTTAATTCTCCTTATCCTTCAAAGAAACTTCACGTAGGTGCCGAAAGTAGTTCACTCATAAGTAGCAAGAAATTAAACATAATGTGCACATTCGTTTCTTTGACAGTTCGGAATGCCACTTCACAGCTTTAAGGTGAATGTAACATGTAATTCAGTCGTCAAAACTCCTGACATATGAATTAGTGTTACATTCAGAAAATTGATTTTATAGATAAAGTCTGATAGAGCTGGTTTGATTTACGAAATTTCCTTGAAGCAAAACTTTTACTTAAGTTGAATTACCCAAACGAACAATGTAATTCTGAACATTGTCCTTCACATTTTATTATTAGGCACACACACTGTTATCCGTAAAGGATTATCTTCACTATATAACTGGTAAAATTTTTTAATTTAAATATAATTCTTTAATTATTACGTATCGGTGTTAGCTCTGTGCAAAATTTTATTTATAATTTTATCATTAAAACTATATTAGTGTTTCTTTTCATGTTTATAAAATGTTTTAAGGAAGTAGAGAACAATAGATAAGAACGTTTGCAGAGGTAATCTAGCCAATTAACACTCGCTTATTACCTCAATAATAATGCTTCTTGACGAATAGTCCTTGAGAAACCTCAAAAATTTTGTTGAGAGAGAGAGCTCTTCGAAGGTCTTAAGAGCTTGTTCTTCCTCAAGGATCTAAATTTTATTCTACACTTATATTTGAAACTGTTCTATAATTGTAATCCAGAATGTTCTTCGAATAGATGCGAGAGTAAACTATTTCACGGAATGGAATTCTACACAAGGTATGTTAGTGATTTTATATTCACTGAAAAAGATGATGTACCCTAAAAGGACTATAGTCAAAACCATATTACAGTATTCTTTAGACTAGCGGTTCTAAAGCCGGTTATCCCCTCTGGACCTCCTTGGTGAAAGTCGTAAATCTTGACAGCTGTAGAGTCCTCTGAATGCGATGATGTGACTGGGCCTGTCATCCTGACGCCATGGCCAAGGAGAAGGAAGGCTTGTTTTCTTTTCTCCGCAATTGTGATGTGACTCTTAATTTGCAAATTTTTCAATTTTTTGAAAAAAAAATATATGTTAAAGCATTAACATTTCTGAGCATTTTGATACCAAAATTTTGTTGACACTGTAAAAACTTCGGAAGTTATTGAGAAATAACCAGTGAAATTTAAACAAAAACCCTATCTCTTTCGTATCTTTAACTTCATTTTTCTCAAAACAACACATTTTAGCTTGCGCGCAGGATTTCTCAAAAACTATTTATGATATCAGTTTGAAATTTCATACACGTGTTCAAAATAAGGCTCTTTATAACTTATACTAAAATTTTCAAAATAAATTTGATAGAATTTTTTTTATTTGAATTTAAATTTTTTTTCTTAAAATTTTAAATTTTTTGTTATAATTGTATTTAAAAAAAAAATTTCTCTAAATTTCTTAAAAGTTAGTATAACTTCAAAAGTGAACATTTTTCGACCAAATAAAATTTATTTTGTAAATTTTGATCCGTTTTGTACTTCAGAATCCTGCGCGGTGTAAAATACTAATTTTCATATTTTTAAAAAATTGCCCAATTTTTATTTCTTTATAACTTTTTAAATTTTTTCTTAAATTCTCTGAAAATTTGGGAAACAATGTAAATATATGTGATTATCACGTGACAAAAATTTCAAATGATTGTTTTGTTTTATTACTAAGTTACATTGGTTTGAAGATGGATGTTTTTTTCGAGTGCACAGAGTCCTGAGACCTCTTTTGCGGTCCCTCTCCGCTTATGTATCAGCCTGACATCGCAGATTCCTAAGATTTTGAACACCCATCTCTGACTCCTTACACAGGGCTGAGGGACACTGTCGTAGCTAGTCTCGAGTGGGCCCCGTATCAAAAATTCTAGGAGGATCTTTTTGGGAGCCCCTTAATAATTTAAGATTTTCCTTACTCATGCTGGGGCCCCTGTAGCTTCGGGATCCCCGTATCATTGATACGGCTCTCCTGAGGGATTTAAAGGTTCCTCAATAATCTAAAGGCTGCCTCTGCTACTAATATAGACCTTCCTATCACTTTTTTTTTATTTAAGGAAACAGTAAACCTCCAATAAAAATTTTACAAAATTCTAATTTCAAACTGAATAATAAAAAAACTGAATTAATATTCTTGATCGAAATACGTGTTGAAGTAGAGTTTTTTCATTGCGGGCAATTTAGTGCAGTCAGGTTGGCATATCTTTCAGTCTTCCCACGAGGTCTTCCAGAGTCTATAAAAGCGGGAAATCCTTATATTAAATGAGAGACCTTCGAGGATTCCCTAGAAAAGTGCCGAGGACCCCCAAGGGTCTGCGAACCTCAGTTTAAGAATCGCTGCTTTAGACAGTTCTATTGTTTGTATGCAACGACTAGCTATTCCCCCCAAGCTTCGCTGGATGTTTCCTAATGCTGTATGACTACATATTGTTTTTGTTATAAATATCTAAGTCCAAAAATAAGTTTTTGAATACTATAAGATATTCAGAGGGATAACCACATTATTATAAGGAATTACATTATCATTATTTATTCCAATATTATAAGGAAAACCACAAGCAAAAATCTTTGTTTCTTTTTAATCAATTTTTACTTTTTTTTTTCTTTTTCGGGCACAGCCTATATATAAATATCCTCGGATCCTACTTTGGAAGTACCAATTTAAAAATTTTACCAATAACTTATTTTGTAGCTGTATAAATGAACTTTCAGTTACAATTGATAACTTCTTGTGGCAAGTTATCTTCTTAATTAGATTAAAAATTTCGTTAATGGCTTAGAAATTGATGCTTTCCTTGTTATTCTAAATAATACTTTTTTCACTAAAGTGTTTAAAACTTTAACATCCAAAACACGATTACATAATAGATTCAAAGAGGGGAATAAGGAACAACAACAAAGACCACAAAAACGAATTGCTTCACAGCATTTCAAAACGTGAACCGCTACTTTGACAAAAGAGTCAGTTATCATCTTATCATTTCCTGTTACTTTTCTCACTCAGAGGTAGGAAAAGGTTGGAAGTAACAGTTTTTAGTCTCAGTTTCTTAATAGGGTTAACTTTCGTATTCCAAAACTGACTTTTTACTTTGAAGAGTTTCACTTTTTTTCCTGCTGTCCAGGAACTACGATGTCGAAACGCGGACGATTAGTGAAAAGTTCAAAAATGAAATGGATGCGGGGAATGGATGTCAATCTTTTGTCCGGTAATCTTCTCGCGTCTCTCTCTCGCTTTTCATATTGTCTGGTTTTCCTATCTGATTCTGGCGTTTGCGTGGGGAATGCTTAATACTTGTTTTCGGGTTTCGTGATGAAATATGGTTTTAAAAAATGCAAATGAAGTTTGTTTGCTCGCGAATGAGCCTTTTGTTTCCAAGCTTTGTTATATATTTTTTTCTTGTTAGACTTCCCTGTTTTTTTCTTGTTCTTTTTCCAAATGGAAACTGACAATTATAATAAATTACAATAAACTTCTTAAAGAATGACATGTATGTTCAAAATTAAATTATATATCCATTGTTAAAAAAAGGTTAAACTTTTATGCAATCGAAAAATATAATTTTGGATTATTTCAGAGCACACAACATCAAAATGTTACATGCATACCGAATATGGTGCCAAAAAAGTAATCATAAATCACTGGCATAGCAAGTCCTCATTGGGCCCTGTAGCAAAATTCCTTTGGGGTCCTTTTTAAAAACGAAATAAGACTTTTTTCAAAATGTTACACATTTTGGGGCCCCTGTAGCTTGAGAGAGCCGTATCATTGATACGGCGATAACTACACCCCTATCATAAATGTTCATACAACATGTGAAAAAATTCATTCACGTTATTTCCGAGATAGAATTCTTAAATTGTATACTAGTGTGAACCTTCTTTCAAATGAGGCTGCGGGTTGGCAATTACTATAGCATACCAAGTACTTTTCTTGCAAGCTGTTATCACTTCTTAGTGTGGTGCATATAGGTGCATACCAATAGCCACAGTGCAATTTTGACACCCAGTTTCCTCCAACTTGAGCTCTGACAGTGTAAAATTGTTCTAGAATTTAAATTTTGCAGAGGGAGAATCCAAGTCAAACAGGCACTCTAGGGATCTCAACAAACCGCATGATCATACGACATGAACGCAGCCGATTTCTTGCGCCATGAAAATCTTCTGACGTGGGTCGGAGTCGTACCCGCAAACTTGAGCGTACTTTACCATCGCATAGCCAACTAGTGTGACATTGACTCTTTTATGTAGAATACTGAAACACACTGCTGTTAAGTCCAGTAAATGTGTCCTCTTGCCCAACATAAGCAGGCACATCTCTGTCGACAGTTCAAAGAGACATACAACTGGTGACCTTGCATAAAGACCTGCATTGTGAAGGGGTATTTGCCCCTCAGTAGCGGAGATTACTGATTTCAAATCCCTGAAGCAAGTTAAGACACACAAGACATCCTCCTTTGGTCCAAAAGAGCTAGGAAACAGCTTTCTTCAGAAGTTGTAACTAGCGATCTATTTACAACATCTTCAGATTTAAACGAATACCACAGTCGTTAAGCAACACTACGAGACGCATTGAGACACATCGAACAACGTCTACTTGTAACAAGCCTTATTCTATCCATCCAACTGCCATTTTAGTTTATCGAGGAAGCGACTTACCTTAGACATTTTTAGTTTCTTCCAGATATTGTCAATGAAATTATCAAAAACTATTCAAAATGAACAATCATACACAAAACGTGCACTCAAAATTGTGAAAGTTTGATTTTTTTTTGTACATTTTCTCGTAAATTATAGAGTTGATTTCTTTAAAAGTGGTAGCTATCGTTTTTTGTACAAGTAGTTCGTTACTAGAATTCATGCAAACGATGAATTTTTTATTCTTATAGCCGTTTCTTAATGGTGAACTTAAAAAAGACGTTGTACCTTAAATTTCGGTTGCTATTGTATGTAGTAGAGAAAATATTAAGATGTTATACAGGACAAGAAGCAATAGCTCTTTTGTTATATTTTATTCGTCACAGAAGCTCATATGATAAACAGTGAAAATCGCTTTACCACGAAACTAAAAAGACTGAAATATTTCTTCGGGTTAAGAAAATACCGTGTTAAAGGATATTGCAAAAAATGCTATACATCAACAAAATTAAATCTATTAGAGTTTTTTTTGTTTTTGTTTTTTTGTTTTTTGCGTAGAAAAAATATTTGCATACATTTAATAAAAATCAATGAGATAAAAACATTCACTAGAACTTAAAGAAATTTAATACAAATTTTTGAAATTTTTTGAAAAACAAAAAACATTTATTGAGTTTTTGGGAAAATATTCTGATATTTTTTTTTGCAGTATTTGTTTTTCCATCAAATTCTCAACAAATTGTTAGATATCGTTCATCCCATTTTGTTATTTATTTCACCATTGGAATGTGCGTGTAAAACACTGCGCATACTTTTCATAATGTTCCTTATCTCGGATGATGTGGGAACAGAAGCTGCATTTTTCATTTCATTTTCATCGTTGGAATTTGCATCAATGATATTTTTTTAGCTTTGAACTAACTTCAAAATGTGTTTGTCTGCCATAATTGGGGCTCTGCACACATTATCATCTACTGCAACGAATTCTTCACACCCCTCTTAAATCTCGCCTGCGCGGCTGGTGATTTCCGTATTTTGTTCATTACCAGGAAATATATTTTTTCGTGTTAAGCGATTTTCATTTTGTGTTAAGAAAAAAATTGCATAAAAATACATAGTAGTTTGTCGAGACCGTTGTATTATTTCATGTTGACCGGTTTTTCGTCAAGTGTTTTTGCGTTGAACATATTTCAAGTTGAAATCAATCACTTTAGCTATTATTTACAATATAATTATTATTATATCTTTATATTCCTTAAGAGAATGACTGGTGCCTTGGAAGCATGTTTTCTTATCATTACCTCATGAAGATAAGAAATAAAATAAACACCTGTTCACCTTGAAAAGTTTATGTGGTCATATAAATCCTTTTCCTTCAAATATAATTTCCTCATTTCTTTCAATCCTTTTACTTAAATAATCTATTTCAAACCACAAAAAAAGCACATACTTCCGTATTTGCCGAATCTACAGATTTTATTCGCTCAAAAAGTACAAAAACTTTTCCACACCTTCTCACATAATTAGTGCCGCAAATATCATTCAAAAGTAGATACGAACTCTCTTGGCGAATATCCGGCAATTATACCATTCTTTGGCACCTTTTGAAAAGAAAAAATATCTAAGAAAGTGTAAAGGCCTTAAAAGAGGCCAAGTATTTAGTTTCGTGTATTTTGCGTCTAGCCTTCCTACGTTTGTTCAAAGAAACTGAGCAAGGGTTCCACATTTAATCTTTGCGAGGTACAATAAGATATTTTTAAGTAGCTCTGTCCGATCAATTAGAGGTGGATGCAGATATGGAAAAATGAAATGAGTGTATGTGTTGTATGGTCTGTTGATCACAGCGCGTTGATCAAGAGCTCGTTAGTGTTGAATTAGAGCAGAAACCAAGTTTGAGTTTGCATGAATTTTTATCGTAATTATATATTGAATATTGCAGTTATGAAATGAAAATGGAGAATTCGGGATATGAATTTTGTTTTTATTGAATCTTTGGTATATTTAGATTGAGATACGTAGTTATGAAATGTTTTTTTTTATTGTTTTTCCGATTCCGTTCTTTTTTACCGCTATTCTATGGCAAGGTCCTGTTTCAATTATTTCCTGTTTTAAATACAGCTGTCTTTATTTTGTTATTCTAAAAGTAAATTCGACAAATATTTTTCATGCGATCTTAGAACAGCTTTAATATATTTCAATAGATATGCAACCTAACGTTCCATTTATTCGAATTTTAGACAAATTCTTGTCACTCCCTTACTTTTGCTATTATTCTAATCCATCAACATAATGTGTGTATACCCTTAATTTCTGGTTTTCATACTATATAACTTTCAATTATTTTCACTAGA
The DNA here is from genome assembly GCA_019973975.1 of Trichonephila clavata. Classification (NCBI taxonomy): domain Eukaryota; kingdom Metazoa; phylum Arthropoda; class Arachnida; order Araneae; family Nephilidae; genus Trichonephila; species Trichonephila clavata. Next base: position 31,250 of record BMAO01018155.1, on the reverse strand, counting down.
ATTTTAAACTATTGTCATAATGAAGCTAAGTGCTCTGTATCTAAAAGAAATTTAAATGACTTCTTATTGAACATTCATATACATGTAAAATAGAAATATATTCTATAGCATAAAACATTCCTTTTAAATTGGCTTGGTAACAGAAAAATTATGTTTAGAAAATGAATTGAAAATATTTTTTGAACAGAATGAATTTAATGAAAAGATAATATAAGTCTTTTTTTTTAATTTTAAAATAATTTTAGAGAAAATGGAAAATTTTCTGTCTTTTATTTTTATTATGACTAATATTTCTATAACAATTCAGATATATAATGCAATAATTGTATGCTCAGAAGTTTTTTAAGTTTTACACAATTATATAATAATAATTGGAGTCGGAAAAATATAGTGTTTTATTAAACTAAAATCAAAATTTAGCTGTTGCACTGTTTGTGAATTCGAAAGTTTGAAAAATAGTGTTAGCTATCCAGTGTTTACTTAACATTCGGTCATCATTTATACCATTCTGATGTCATTTTGAAGATTAAGTAAAATTCTTTTTTGAAGAATAAAATGATTCTTAATTAAAGAATAAAATTATTCTTTATTTAAGAATAAAATGATTCTTTATATAAGAATAAAATGATTAACGAGAAAATTAATGTCATTAAGGTAAAAGCGTGGAGTGCTTTGTACTTCAGTTTTACACTAACTCTGCATTTCGGAATAGAACTAATCAGAAATTATAACAATTGATATCGAGCACCCCACGCTTTTACCATAATGACATTAGTTTTCTCGTTAATCATTTTATTCTTATATTAAGAATTATTTTTTACTTTGTAGTTCGATTAACTTTCAAGCTTGCTTGTTAGTTTTTTAAACAATAATTTATATTTCACTTTTTAGTTAAACCCACAATAAAAGCGTGTTTTTTTTTTGTTTTTTAAACTATCATTTATTTATTGATGAATTAATCTTTTTTGCTTGTTGTATTTGTATTAACCATGAACATTTTCGGTTTAGGGTTATATCTTTTAATCTTAAAAGTTAAACTTAAGATTAAGGGTTAATCTTTTAGTCACTAAGTCTGGAAAAGGTAAATCGTTAATCCTGATGGCCCTGATCAGGACAATGGAACAAAATTATTAAACTATTGTTTTGCCTTCGGTCCTTGGTGAGTATGCAAGTTTTCTAATTAATCTGACTTTTTAAAGTGAGTAAAAGTATCGAGTTCAAAGATTCCGTTACATACTGGTGAAGCTAATAAAAACGAGAACTAAATTCTGTATACTTTAATGCTTTCATAGAAAATAAAGTTGGTACAAAAATAAAAATAAAATTTTCTCTATATTTCTGATGTCATGCAAAGAGAATCAAGTTTTAAGTTTTTCAAAAAAAATATACATCAGTTTATTAATGAGAGCAGTTGGAATGCTAAAAAGTATAATGAGTGGGAGGAATATTATTTACGACGTAGATGCTGCTTAGAATAGAATCTCTCATGAATGACATATGTAGTTAATGTTTTAAAGACTTAACTGTATAATTTTAAAACAATTCACAGATCACGTAGGTGCCGAAAATAGGGCAGTTGTGGAATTTCAAGAACTATTATTTTATTGCAACAAATCGTGAAATGAATAGCTGAAGAGTGTCTGAAACAGTTAAAACGATATTACTAGTTAAGATAATCTAACTTTGTAATGAAACTGGCAACAAGTAGGTAACTAGCTTTATTCTAAAAGTTACTCTTTCATTATTTTTGCGAAATATTGCATCAAAAATGGAATGATCTTATAATAGTTTTCCTGAGAACTTCAAATAAAGGTAAGCACAATTATGTTTCAAAAAAATCTGCACTGAATTTTTTTTCAACAGTAGCTGCAGTATTTTTAAATACGATGAAGAGATAGAATTGAATTTTTCGTCTGTATAATGTATATAACCAACTACACACAGATGTAAGCCATATGTTGAACTGAGAAAACACTAAAGAATTCGAAAACTCTAGATATATTTACGTTGTGATGAAACTGAAAAAATTTCACCGCAAAGGGGTTCCGAAAAAAAATTCTACAAGCTTGAAATATTATTTATTTTAAGAAAACTAGTACATGAATTACCTTTAAGTTTATCATAATTTTTATTGTGAATTGTTGTATTTATAAAGATTCTTGTACAGTAGAAGAGAGCATTGTGTGTGAGTAATCATAACTATCGAAGTTTTAGTACACACGAGGCACAAAAAAAAAGGATAACATTTATCAAAAATTTTTGAATTGAAAAAGTACAATAAGAAGCTATTCAAAAGTAGCAACAAAATGTATTCAACTGAATATTTTCTATGTTTTTGTATAAGGGGAAACTTGTGTTGTTATTTTTTTTAAGAATTTTCTCAAAAAGGAACTATTTTTGAATAAAAAATATTCTCAAGTTTTAGCTTAAGGTCACAATATCTCAAAACTATATTCTCTAATATGTAATGATAAAAATGTATCATGAGTTGTAAATTATTTTGATAATTTATTTTAAATCATTACAATTTAAGAAATCTTTTTAATTTCTTGGAAGCAAAAGCTGCACTGCAAAAAGTTGAATTTTTTTCATATTTATACTACAGTTCAATTGTTTATGTATCAACTCCTCATTTTAACCTTAAGTAAGACATTGAAAAAATACAGCAATCTTAGATTTTAGCGAAATTACTTGACATTTTCAAAGAATGAAATTTTCCCTTAAAACAAAATAAAATGCAACGCGGAACGTATTTATATTGCAAGAAGTATAATGTATACAATTCTTTTTATTGCGTGGTAATTATTTTGCTGAGCTCCCATATAAATAATTTTAAATTATTCATTGTGAATGCCTTTTACTTTTTACTGTTTGTGTTTTAATTTATACTTATTTTAATATATCTACACATGAATGCAAGTGTTGTTTTTTTTAGTATTTATATGTTACTGATTGATTTTCCGAATAATTTCCGTAAGCAACATGAAAATAATATTGGAAATTTTTACTAGCCATGGGAAATACATTCATATATGGAAAATAATATTTGTAATTAAAGAAAATTTCTGTATTATATTTAATATAATAGCTTACAGGGAAAATTAATGTATAAGTTTTCAATAAGAGTTTTCATTAAGTATAAATGCATGAATATTAAGAAAAATATGAAGAGATTTTAGTTATAGATGAATGGAAGTAACACTTATACGTGACAAGTTCTGTTTTATTTTAATCATCTTAGGAATGTAAATACAAATTTCATCTTATAATCAATTTTTAATATTTTTCTACTTAATGCAGATATGGATATTTAACTCAAAAAAGATAGAAATATCAGAAACGTGATTGATTTTAAATAATTTGTTTGTTATATTTGATTGGTTAATTATTTAGCCATTTTGAATGATATCTTTCCATTATCTATGCAATTTTCTCTAAATTTAATGACAAGAATATTTTTAAGCAAAATACCAAAATTGACATCACAGTGAAATTCTTATGTTTATTCTTTGAATATTAATAGCATTAGTAGTGTTCTTAAAAAAGAGGAAACTTCACGTAATTATTAAATACCACGCATCTTCGGCAAATGTAGCTCTATTTAATATACCGCAAAATCTGGCGTATAACGTGGACATTTAACACAAAAGAATAGGATTGAAATTTTAGGGTGTGCGTAATACGTCGGATATAAAAATGATAGAATCAAAAATTTAAAAAAAAGAGATGAACATTAAAAAAATTAGACTTCTACATAGATTGGAATGCTGTTTATTTAAAAGAAATGACATATCTAATGAACTTTAAGAATTTTTTAGCTCTAGAAATACACTATTTTTTTCAAAATTCTGGGATAATACCTCGAATAAATGACTTCAAAGAATAATAGCATTACATATTTCGAAATAAGCTTATTTAAAGAATGGCATACCTTTTGAACTTAAAAAAAGAGCTGTAGTTTTAGAAGTATGCTATTTCTTGAAAAGTCTGAGATAATATCTCGAATAAATTACTTCATTGCACTCGTGCACTTTAAATTTCTTCGTAAAAAGGGGCGTGCGTGTTATACGGTGAGCATATCTAAAAATTAAAAAATGCAACTTGAAAACATAGGCACGAGTTAAAACCGCGCTTTAAACGCCGAGTTTTACGGTACATCTCAAATAACATGAAAATCTGCAAGTTCAATTTATCTTCGATTTTAATGTATTTGGGGGAAAGCTATCTTGTACTCTAAAAGTCGCATAAAATTTTAATTCAATACTATTCATTCAATTACATTTTTTTCTATGGGATTTATTTCATAGTTACATATATTTGTATTTTATCTCACTCTTTTTACAAAAAGAATATCCCATTAGTAAGTTTTCATAGTAAATATTTAAAAGTAATTATAACGTATGATCCGTAATTGAGATGGGTTTTTTATGACTGCCGATTATATTTGTTATCGTAAAAATGCTTATCAATAAACTTTAATGTGAAATTTCTTATCATTCAATTCAAAACGTTATTAAAGCAAAAGCAAGATAAGTTGTACAGAATTCCATGTAGATGTTAATAAATAATATTAAATTTTTAGGAGAAATATAAAATTTTGATACAAACACGTAATTGTATAAATAAACTTATTTCGGCTTCTGTTTGTCAAGTATTATGTTCGAGTCCTGGAACCACTGAAAACTCACATTCTAGAGGGGCTGGTGACCTCTAAATCTGTTGAATTTCAAAGTCGTCACGTAAATGGGGTGTAGAAATTTGATGAGAGGGATGCCAGTTTAGGGTCGTTCTCATCACTTGACCGAGATCTAAAATTACGAAGTCCATTGTTAATTGCAAAATGTCTTTAGAATGCGATATTAACCCCTTAACTACCGATTGAAAGTTACTGGATTCGCTCCTAGTGTCACCGTTTTTCACATAGGTGCGCTAGTAGGTGGTATATTAGGGGGAGAGAAAGGACACAAATAAGTAAATTTTTCTCTGAAACCAGTAAATCCTTCGCAAAAACTGTCAAGGTCATTGTATTGCATTCCAAAGCCTTCCGAATATTTTTTTGATAGTAACGCAAAGAAAAGAATCGTATTTCGGAAAGATTTACATATACGCCCAGAGTATTCAACGCCCCGGTTGAGCAAGACGGGCATATACGCCGGAGGCAGTTAAGAGGTTAATAAAAACTCAAATCAAATCGGTATTTTAACTAATAGTGCTAGAGTACATCATCAAAGTCTACTAAATTCATTCATTACTTTCTTTTTCAGTTTTTTCTCTTTTTTTAAAATTCAACATTATCTTAAATCTATCTCATGGGAAACAGCAAGTCGTTCTCATACTGTTTCAAAACTTCTTTCGTCTAATTTAAAGTAAATAAGCCTAAATTCCTATCTACGGCCTTGCTGCGATCCACACATCCGTGAAATTGTTTTAAAACATATCATTTTTTTTACCCCTTACTGCAGCACCTGCTTTTTTTAATTCCTTAGTTCCGCGCCCTGAAGATAAAGTTTTTTTTTTCGCTCTTCGATAACATGATTTTGTTTCTTGATACTATCCAGATGATTAATATCAAGCTATTTTTTCCCCGCAAAAGGTAACTTTGATGCATCACACTGTTCAACATGGCCTACATTCGGAAGTCACGTTCATTATTTTCAAAACAAGCGACGAGATGCTGGTAAGGTATTAAAAAAAATGAAAAGTTTAGAAAGGTGAAAAATAACAACTTCACAGAATACTAAATATGACTGTGAAAGTGAAAATAAACATATCCGCGACAATTTGTTGAATAATAAATTTTTTAACCTCTTTAAGCTGTTGTCTGAGAATGGTTGTTGAATTTCATTGAATTATCTATCTATATAATTTGAATTTATTAATATAAATTTATGCTAGAATAAAAAAGGCAAACATGTATTTTTGTTTCATTTTAAAATAAATTATTTGTTCATTGCAAAAACTACAATATTTATAAGTTATTTCGGTTGTTCTTTCCGTTATCTTTTCCTTGCGGATTTTTAATGTAATTATTTTGCAATGCAGTATATTGAATACAAAAAGCAAAGAAATTATCCCTTTTTTCAGCTTTTTTTCGATTTTCGAGAATTTAAGCAAGTTTTTATAACAAGCTTTATTTGTATATCTGGTATGTGTACTGAAATTAAGTAAAAAATATTTTTAATTTATATTTTAATAAAGAAATAATATGTACATAACAATTGGGAAACATGCTGAATTTATGTTCAAAAAGAATTAAATTTGATTAACTAATGTAGTTTAAAAAATGAAAAGGCTTTTATACTTTTTAAAATAATATTTTGATATAATTGTTCAATTTAAATTGTTATAATATATTTTACACAGTTATTGAGAATTTCTGCTGTTCGTTTTTTTTTTTTATCAGTATAATATTTTAACATTTCTAGACATTTTCTTAAGCATATGTAGTTTTATCACCATCTACTAGAGAGACAGAAATGATTTAAGTACCAAAGATTAAGGGAACGAAATATGGTATAGAAACTCAAAAATATTGATGCTGCAGTATTATAAACATTTTTGACTTGCCATAACTCTTAATAATTTATATAAAAGTGAGGTTTAATCAGTTCTTCGGGTAGTGAAACTTTCCCCTTTCTGTTCATTTTTCTGCGCGAAATCCTTTTCAAAATAATAGGTAGAAATCTTAAACTTTTTACAAGAGAAAAAGGTAACTTACCTAGTTACATTACAAAATGAATAGACCATGATGAATCTGCGTACAATGTTATTGCCAGATTCTGGATCCAAATACGGATAAAGGTATAATATTACTGACCGAATAGGTTATATAGCAATAAGTATCAAATTGTTCGTTACTAAAATAATAATAAAGTGTGTGGGGGAGTGAATTAAATAACTGAATAAAGTGTTTTTTAAACCAGTTTGTAAAGTTTCTGGTTCTGTTGAATGGTCAAATAAATAGTAAATGTCTTTTCTTTTCTTTCGTCTCAACGCATTCGTATTGACAATTACATTTTTATTTATTTTTTTCCACAAAGCGCGAATGTGTTATGGACATACCCACACAGTATGTTGCTTAAGGTAATTGGATAGTTATTTATTCAACACGCGTGACAAGCTGAATTATGTAACGTGCTTTTATCGATGTTCATCTAAGATGTAAAGTGCAACTTCTTTAATTGCTTTTCTATTTGTAATTGCCATAATGAATGACAAAATTCTCTTCAAGATTTAATAGAGGAAAATTATTTTAACAGTGAGAAATGCTCAAAATTATTTCCCAAAATTAACTAAAAAATAACAATAAATGGAAAACTGAACAAAATTTAATTATATTCGTAGTAGTCTATTATTTTCTTGTGATTCTGCGCATATTTAAGCAAAAGAAAAAATTACTTGATGTGGATTTTAATTAGCATTCCATTAAATAACTAGTCATCATTTCATTATTGAATTAGTTTTACTGGCATTAAAATTTATAACAAACATTGCGTCTTCTAAAAAAATTAAAAAATAATTTGTTTAATGTGTTTTGCTTAGAAGTAAAATATATTTTAAATGTTTCATTTAAATATATTAATCCTTTCGAAGCGAATAAAAATCGTCTGCCAATGAATAATTAGTAAAATGTATTACGTAAGACTAATATTCTCTTTCTACAACAAAATAATAATATAAAACTTTAATAAAATATTTCATCTCTAATAATATAAAGAACTCTTACAATTTTTCAACATATAAAAATTTTCAATGCGAAATGATAAATTTAAAAATATTGTTTCTTAAATAATTTTAGCTTAACAAAATCAAAACTTTATTTCGCCAATAATCATCATGGTCAAATTCATTAATTTTTTATGGAATTGCATACAGAATATCAATTCTTTTCGGCAACACGGAAAAACTGAGAATTACTCATATCAAATAAAGAAAATTAAACTTTCAGTGTTAAAAAAGTAAAATTGTTTCGTTTTAGATAATATATATAAAAGATGAGAAGTCATTTTGTGAGAGAAAGGATAAAAAGAACTCATACAAATGTTAAAATTATTTCTATCATTCTATTTAAAATAATAGTAAAATTTGCAGTCCACAAGTTTTAACATTTGAATTATTACCAATTTCCTTTTGGTGTATTTAATTCTTTTTCTGCGAGTTATATTTTTTATCAAACAGAATTAACATTACCAGGATGAGGGAATATTAATAAATATTAACTTTATAGTGCATCATTAATAAAGTTACACAAGGGCTACTGGCGAAGGACCTCGTAATTTTGAATCATAGTCAAATGCGAGGAATTTTCCACAATGCCACGACAGATTTAACGTGCATCAGACCCTCTGTTATCAAGGGTGTCAAATCCAAAGATTAACTTGGGTCAAACAAATGATTTTTAACTTTATGTGGGCCACAGAAAAAAATCAATATTCATAGAAAGATAAGTTTATTTCGAATAATACATTATAATAAATATATATAAAAGAACAAGAAAAAAAACCTTTTGCACTTGATATCTCTTCTCTGCTACAATCTTTCCTATTTCAGGAAACATTTTGTTCGCAGTGATTACTTACAAAACTGAACCCCCAAGATGAGTAAATACTGTTTCTAACAAGAGACTTATTTCCTGCATAACTGAAAATAACTGCTCGAACCGATAAGTACTTCCAAATATGGAAATTATTTCATATGAGAATTTTCGAGTATTTTCAAACCTGGCTGATAAATATTTGTGAAATTCCGGCACACGAACTTCAATGAATTTTTCCTTCAAATTTAAGACGTACTTCATCTCGATTGTCTCCATTTGCATATAGCTGGATACTGAGTCTATATTTATTGAGAAAATCGAAGAAAACAAGCAAAATTTGTCTTCCAAAGAATTAAAATAAGTAAAAAGAGTATAATTAAGGTATCCGACTACGTTAGATTCTGCTAAAGCGTACAAACGAATATTTTTTAAATTTTTGGAGTCGCTTAGATCAGAATACATGTATAGAATTGTTTTAAGAATATTATTACAATAAAAAATTATTTCAATGCTATATTTTGGCAAAAACTGAACATAGAATTCTTTATTTTCAAAACATTCTCTTTTTATAAAAAATGCGTCTATAATAATAATATTTTGCCTATATATTGCTCGGACCTCTGTACAGAGTCAGAACTGGGATGTTTTAAATATATCTTAAAAGTGGATTTATCCATATTTTAATACATCAAAGTGAAAACATTTTAAGAAAACGACACCGATTATTATTTCAATTGGTAGTAACTCTGAAAATAATGTGAATTTTTCAGTAATCCTAGTTCAGGCTCTCTCGTGAAGTCTTAGCTATCAAAAGGTAAAATATTATTATTATAGAAGCTTTTTTCCGCAAAAGGAGAATGTTTTGAAAATAGGTAATTCTACGTTCATTTTTTGTCAAGATATTGCATTTAAATAATTTTTTATTGCAATAATATTCTTAAAACAATTTTATACGTGTATCCTTATCTAAGTGACACCACTAGTCTACCACGGCTAATTAACGTTAACAGAATTCATTGTACTTGTACGACTTATACATCGGGTAAAAACAGAGTGCACTTTCTTAATATTTTAATGCATCGAAGATTGAAAATACGAAATAAAAGGTACAAGAGAGCTCGAAATATATGAATCATTCTTTCATATACTACTGTGAATGCTTACAAAAAATCAATATTTGAATAAAGTTAATAGAAAAAACACAAGAAACGCATTTTGTTTGATGAAAAAGCGAATGTTTCGGATAACACATCGTTAAGCAAACAAGGAACTCTCATGTTTCACTTTTTTTTTATTGATTTGGCATCGGGTGTATTTATATTTTAAGTGCTACTTTTTTTAAGAAAAAATGCTGCATTTTTTATTGAATAAATATACAAAAAAATGCCGTGAAAGGGCAATGCACTCGAAATACTTTCCCTTGTTTCATTTTTCAACGCTAAAAATGTAAAACAAAACGCGGTATCGAAGCGATATAGTATTTGATTTTTTTTTTCAACAAAAAGTTAAAACCGTGAGATGTGAATGTCCCTAAAACAATACATGTTTTATTCACTGGGCATCAAAAAGTTTATTCGGGCGAAATCATTAATATCTGTTTTCGTTTCCGTTTTTTTTTTCAATGCACAGACCATCTGTTTTAAAATTATATTTATTTAAAAAGGAAAGATTGATTTCACCGATCAATAAAACGTAACAATATTATTATTTAACTACATAAAAACCGATAACCTTCTAAATAGAAAAACACATCTTTTCACTTCAATTTTTTTATCTCTCGCCTCTCTTCTATCTCTCTACCTGTCTTTCCTTCTCTTTCTCTATCTCCTCTATCTCTCTCCTCTCTATTTCCTCTCTCTCTTTCTCTATCTCCTCTTTCTCTGTCTCCTCCCTCTTTCTCCTCTCTCCATTTCTTTCCTTCAAATGAAACAATAAAAATGAAGCCTGACAAAAAGCAATTTCTGACTTGGGACCAAACTAGTAGGGTTAAGCAAATTTGATTCCACTAATCTTCCCTCTTTAAATCTCTTCAGGGTAATATGGCAATATCCAAAAAGGAAAGAGTACAATAAGGGAAATTTCAAAACAATGAAATGAGAAGATAACCAAATGAAGGTCTGAAAAGAGGGAATAATTCCTTTTAATTTTATCTTGAGTATTATTTTAAATTGTAATGGTCCTAGCCTTTAGGACTCGCGCTTAAATATTTAACTAGCTTACCCGCATAACCGGGATTTAATAGTAATCTTATCTTGAACATTTACCGCTTGCATTTTTGAAAGTAAGATTACATTAGAAACTATTGAGTGATAGCTTTCCACGAAGAGGAAGTCATGTAGATTACCGCTTCATATAAATACCCAGAACTCTGAAAGCTCCTTCTCTTTGTATTTGTCAACATATTCTGTGAATGTCTGCTGCTGCTTTGTTGTGCTATGTCGCTTCTACTTTGAGTTCCATATAAGTGTTTGCATGAACTATAAAAATGTAATGTCTGTCCTCAAAAACCTGCCTCATCAATGCAACAGCTATGAAAAGTACCTAATCATAAAAAATAAGTAACGCCTTACCATTTCTGCCAACTATTTCATATTGCAACGTTTGAGATAATTAAAGGTAGCGTGATATTTAGTATATTTACATCACAGCTATTAATTACAGTATATAGATTGAAGTTATTAAAAATATTATTTAGATTATTAGAGTCCAAAGTCGATTGTTTGTGAGGGAGGAGGTCACACCCATCTCTGCGAAAGTTTCCAGCCGTCTTCTTCCTCTCTGGCTCTGGGATGATAGTGGTCGGTCTCTTTACCTCGAGTTACATCCGGCTCGTGGGTGGAGTAGGGGGGGGGTTCCTCGTGGTGTTAAAGGTTGCCGAGGTGATGTCCAAGACAAGACAATGGAATATTTTAAGGGTGCAGGTATTCATTGAACGCGGTGATCATATCCACAAAAAGAAGCCGATTTACAGCTGAGTGGCTTGAAACGTTACATTACGTTTTTATATAACAATGTATACAAAATTATTCTTACAAGCGAATTTTCAATGTATTATTTTTATAATCTTCAATGTTACGGAATTCTTCTTTCCCTTTTTTTTCTCTTTGCAGTGCAGTAGTATAGGTAAATACAAAGGAAAGTTGGGCTAGTTTTAAAACTATGTATAACCCAACAATCTTAGTTCCTAAGACTATGAGTTTGCTACTATACTTCTGTGGTTATCTTATTTTTGCCCACTTCTGTCTGGTTATATTTCTATTTATTGCTTTGTTATATTATATTTAAGGCAGTTTAATACAAGAGTACCTACATAAGTTTATTTAATGCTTGAATTTAGTTTGCTAAAGCAAACTAAATGGAAAGTAATTTACTTAGAATGGAAAGTAATTTACTTATCAATTTACTTAAAAATGTATAAAAATTAAAAATCATAACATTATTTTCCTAAATTTATACAATATTTTGACAATGCACATTGTTCAGGATAAAAACTATCCTTCAAAAGAATAACAATGAAGGGATTCAACAAACATAATAGATATCATATTTTTTTGGAAAATCTTAGATATTCTATTTGTGAAAATATAATAAAGAGAAAATGCACTAAGAAAACCTGTTAAGCTGCAGTTAATAAAACAAGCGTTGTAATTCCATTGAAAAGTACTGCAATGTCTCAGTTGCTTTTTGTTCACCGATAAAATCTTTACATTCATATATTATATTTTTTTTCCAAAAATTAAAATTCAAAACCGATAAATTTCTCGATATTAGAACTAATAATGACTACTCAACACAATACACACTTTATGTGTTTTTTTAGTGAAACTATTATAAACAATTTCAAGTCAAATCCTTGAAATACGAGGTACGTTATGTTCGCATAGATTATCCGTTACGATATTAGTTAATGAGAAAACACAGGTAAAACAAAAACCGAAAGTGTCCCAGCTGTGTTTACCAAGGCTGTTTAGACTTAGCGTGCGGTCGGTAATGAGAACCGGTCGGCCGATTTTGAAAGCTCTTTTCACTTCACGTCAGTTAGCGAAAGAAGTTAAAAGTAATAAAAAAAAATCGTCTGAGATTGTTGTTTTATATATCATCTATTATAGCGAGTGGGGAAAGCGAAAACACCACAACAGGGTCAAAACGCGCGCTCTACTTTTAGAACACTTTTCTAAATGATTCCATGTTGCGATTGAGGTGGAGGATTTGGCTCGAAATTGCTCTTTGGCTGCAATTTTCGGTAGTGTTTTGATGAAGATTTAAAAACGTTATCAAATTTGTCATTGAAGAGTGTTTGGATTGCTTGTATTGATACTTTTGAAAATAGCTATTTTTGTTTTAGTGTTTTTTTTTTTAAAAAGTTGTTGACAATGGGATATTTTAAATCGAATTGTTTAACTAACAAGTTTTTTGACAGATCAAGTTAAACATTTGTAAAATCACTTTTTTTAGTTAAATTTTTTTTAAAGAATTTAAAAATTTGAGAGATTATTTTAAATGAGTTTCTTTTTTTGAAAAAAGGAAGTTTTAAATTTCCAAGAAATTAATACTTTTAAAACTTGTTAAAGGTCCAGTTTTTTTAACAATGTCACTATTTCTTGCTACTTAAATATATTTTAAATGTAATACAATTCATATGTGTAGCATACCCTTCATCAATGCACCTACTTATTTCAAGTGTATTTAAAGTAAGTAGATTTTGCTATAAAAATTTCGCAATAAAAAATAAAAATTCCCAAAGCAAGTGCATTAAGAATCTTAATGATAAAAATGATATTGAACAAAAAATTCCAGTTGTGTATTGTTACCCTTTCCTCTAAAAAAAGATATAAAAACTATTTTTAAAATCCCGTACCATAATTTTGTTTTAATCGCAGAAAGTACTTCTATTTCTTCTATTACATTTTATAAGCAAAACACAATATTTTACAGTTTTTATATCGTTTAAAAGCGATGTTTATCATTTCTTTAGAAAATAAAATATAAAAATATCAGTTACATTAATGTTTTGAATGTAACGTTTTTTTAATTGGTTTTTAGGGGGGAGGGAGCTTTATTTTTTTTTACACCATGGGGAGCCATTTTAATTCCCTTGTACTAATTAGCTCTTAAAATTTGTAATTTACTTGAGCAAATGATAATTAAATAGAATGTAATCAAAAGATTATTAAAATAAACAACGTCAGACTTTAGTTTTCTTCCAATTTCAGAAAGTAATTTTTACTATGTAAAAACTACTCGATTCACTAAAATATACAAAAGAAGAAAAAAAATTAAAATAGAGGGGAAAAAATTCTCTCTCTCTCAACGCAATTAAATCATCCTTATTTTTTATTCTTTCTGATACATTTCATTACATTCCAAAAGATACAATAATATAGATTTCCGATGAATAGTTTAAAAAAAGTCCGTAGGGAAAAACATTATTCATGAGCTCAAGAAGGTGTTTAATCGAAATTCTCAACAGTATTTAATAAATTTCATTATACAATATATTCATTCTGAAATAAACAATATTCACATAATAACATAAGATCAAAATAACTTTAAACTATTTTTTGTCGTTGCTATTGAGAAAATGTAAAAAAAAAGAAAAATCAAAGCTCAAGAAGTTATTATTACTCGAAAGAACCTTTTATTATAGTTATAAAATTTATTTTTTGCAAAATTATCGTAATATGAAAAGTACATAAATTCATATCACAATGCCTCGTAATTATTATATCTCAAAGGATATTTTAAAAATATCTTTCAATCGGATTAAAAAAATATTTAATTTATCTCGTCCACGCATATTTATACTACGGAAAATAATTAAATTTCTTTTAAGACCTTGATAGATAAGTATTAAGACAAAGAGGGTTTTTTTTTTGTTAAAGTATGTTTATGTCCCTTTATTTCTTGAGATCTTTATTAAGACATTTAAAATATATTTTAAATACTATAAATATTCATGGAAAAAGTAATTTAAAAAACTTTGTAAGTTATTGCATAATAATCAGTATAATTTTTACATATTAACATGAATGTGAACAGTAGTTGTGAATTAACATAAGTTGTGAATTTGTACATAACTACTATTGTTAACACAAAGAATTTTAAAGATTTCTTTTTGAATCTATAAAAACAATCTTTTCATGAAAAAATTTTAAAACTTTTATAATTAAATGTATTTTGAATTTAAAATGCAACGAAAGTACCTCTAATTTACCATTAGAATTTATATGCGGTTTACAAATGTGATGACTACTTTTACATACGAGTTTCGAAAATTTAACAGAAAAGAAAGAAATATTTCAATCACTTTATAAATGTAAACCACAGTTAATAAATTTTTCGACACATGTAATCAGAATGCATTAAATTACGGGTAAAAATGTGCGGAAGTAATTTTGAGTAGATCTCTTCTCAATTGTAAAAACGAAAAGTATTAAATTTTTAAAAGAAATATTTTTTTATTTTATACCGGTTTAGCTATTTATGAGACAGAAATTTAAATTTGATTCTTTCTCTGTGAAATACTTAAAAATACAAAAGCAATTTGTTTTTGAAACAAAATTTTTAAAGAATCAATTCGCAGTCTATTTTTGATGAACTCATTAAGATATATTTGAAACACATTAAGAAAATACCATTAGTTAAATCGAGCTGTTTCGATCATTTCATTGGCGACGAAGTTGGCGCCGAAAGCGAGAACTCTTCCTAGTAAACTCGTTTTCAGCAAGTACCGTTATGACGGTCACCGTAGAGAAACCGTAAAGCACGTTTTCTAATCTTTGGCCATAACAGATTAAAACACGCGGCTGTCCGAGCGCATTATCACTGACCAAGTCCATTTATTTATTCATTCGTTTTCTGGAGATTTTTAACTGTGATTGTGACTGCGCGACCTTATTTGAGGGCGGTTAAATTGTGAAATAGATTTAGATTTATAATTATTATTATTTTCTTTTTTGCCCTCCAAAAATTAACAATTAAAAAAAAGTGAAATTTTTTAAAAATTTTTGTTTGGCTTACTCTTTTGTTCAAAATGGAGAACGTAAAGCCTGGAATGCCTTATGGAGGTAAGTAACGTAGCTTTGTTGTATTTGTCTATTCGAGAATTACAAGGTTGTTCTAGATAAAAATGCATAAATATAATTTTGTATTGAAGAATTTTCATTATAAATACGTATGAATATTTTAAAGTGTATATGCGTCTACGATACACTTGTTTCATATTGTTAGTTGAATTATTTACATTATATTTACTGGTTTATATGGTATAGATTCAATATGACTAAAGAAATTTAATCTACATTCCCTTTTCATTGAATTTTATGATATTTTCCGACGCTTAAAATTTACTGTCAGAAAACATTATTTATCACAACCTATAAGGGTTTTAATAGCTCAATATTTAAATTTTTATAAATCTTGTGTGAATTAACCTTCAAATGCCTTATTTTATTCTTCCTTGGATTATTAAACATTTAAAATGCATGTTATTTCATAGATTTAAGGGATGTATTATCTGGAATAATACTGATGAATTTGTAAAGTTATAATTCAAGATTTTATTTAGTAACTTTTCTCTCTGTCTACATCTTTTATTACAAATTATATTCTTAGTTTTAGAATCAAAATTACTTTAATTAAGACCTCCATTTACAATAATCGATATTTTTCCTTTGTTCATACATAGATATACATACACCCAGAGAGAGTGTTATTTATGAATTAGATAAAGTAACATCAAGCCAAACATAATTTTATGCTTACTTATTTATGTACGAAATACGAAGGCAAATTCCGCAACAATGTCTTCAGAGTTACTGAAAATATTTTCTATTTTTTTCTAAGAATAATTTCATTGCACTGCTTATAGCTCTGAAGTATTCATCTCAAAATTATAAGTCCATTTTCATTTAGTGGGTCAGTTTTAATTTTAAGTTAATTTTTATTGAATAAAACGAACATATTTATTTATTAGTGACTGCATAAATCTTTTGGATAATCATTTTACCGTGAAGATTACTTTTGATACATAAAAAGAAAACAAAAATTTAGAAATTGAATTATAGACACTTTCATGAAATTGAAATCATTCAGGCAAGCGATACATTGAGTACGAGTTAAAAAAAAAACAGTAATATTTTGTAAAATGGTATTTTAAACGCTGTTTGTATATATACTGGGGCATAGAAAAAAAAACTACAGCTGTAACAAAGTTCAATTGTAAAAATAATACTAGTTTTTTTTTTTTTTTGTTGAAAAAATCGTATTAAAGATTTATCATTCTATATATATGAAGTCTTTATAATGAAAATTTTTCTGTTATGCACTCAAAATTTAAATACTGAAAAAACACTGACGTAATAAACGCTGTAAATAAACGTTATAATAAAGATTAATAATTTTCTAATGCTTTTTTTTCATCAGTTAAAAATACACTACATAAAATCGCATAATTCAGAGGATATTAAACTTTCGATCGCCACCCGCCACCCCTGCCTTTATGTATCAGTGTGACATCGCAGACCCCCCAAGATTTTGAACATCCCTTCCCGACTTAATATTTTTGATCAAAATACAAGCTGCAGTAGAGTTTGTTTTATCGAGGAGTATATAATAATCTAGTCTAGAATGGCATATCTATCTAGAATGGCATTCCACGAGACATTTCAGAGTCTGTCAAAGAGGGAAATGTCAACGTTACATAAAAACTCTGTGGACCTCTTAGAAAGGCGCTGCGGAATCCCACTGGTCCACGAACCACAATTTAAGAACCTCTGGAATAATTAATTTATATCACACCCAAATTTATAAAGTAAAAAATTATCAAAACCAAACGATTAACTGTAGGAAAAAAATGTAATTTTCCCAAAATTCTGAATGCTAAACATGAAAAATAAGCCATTTTGGAGACCATATTATCTTGATACTACATACTAAGACATAGACAAAAATGGTATTTATTAACACAGAAGATCAAACAATCAAGTTTGGGAAACTTCTTGGAGCCTTTTGATACAAAAGGCATATTATTTTCGACACAACTCCAAGAGGTTAGATGGAAACTTTTCTTTTTTTAAATTTGATCTCTGTCTAATTCTTTTTTATTGCTAGGTTGAAGTCATTAGTGCTACAAAATCAGGTCGAGTTCGCAATAGATAAGCGTAGGTAAGGTCAGCTTTCAGGTCGTAGATGAGTCTATTCGCTTTTTAAAATCAGCTCATGAATAAAAACTATATTTATATCCTAGCTGGAAAACTACTATTGGGGGCTATTAAGGATAATGTGTGAACCGGTTAAAGAAATTCTATATAAAGGTCTCTTTTGAAAAACTATCTTAACTAATATTACGGATATAGTAATACCTTGGAAATGAAGAGAAGGAATACTTTTTCGTGAATTTTTTTTTTATTTCGTTTTAGTTTTTAATACAATGTGTGAGCTTGTGTTAGTCTATTAAATTATTCTTATGTTCCTTAAGTTTCAACTCTTTTTATAGTTAAATTTTCACTACGCTAACAGGATATTTTGACTCTACGTCTTGCCAAGGGTTACCTTCTAGCTGCTTTATACATAGAAACTTTTGCATTTTCCTTTACTATTTTTATAATTTTGACCTTTACAGTCTACATTAGTTACATTAGAAACTGCAGATGAGTAATTTTAAAGTACAGTAAAATGCGGCGAATAAGGCGCACCTATGCTTTCAAGCTGCATTTTTTAATTGTAAGGTACATTCGACGCATAACGGGACCCCCTTTTTACGAAAGAACTTGCAATGTACGTTAACAGTGCTATTATATTTTAAAGCCATTTATCCGAGGTATTATCCCAGGATTTTGAAGAAAAAAATGGTATATTTCTAGAAAAAAATAACCATTTAAGTTCATAAGATATGGCATTTCTTTTAAATAGACTTCTACGAAGATCGGAAAACTACTTAATTTTTTTTTTTTATAAAGCTCTCTCTCTCTCTTTTTTTGAAGCTATCATTTTTATACCCGGCGTATAACGCGCACACGTATATTTCGATCTTATTTTTTGTGTTAAAAAAGGGCATTATACGCTAGATTTTACGGTATGTTAAAGTTGTTTCATTACAGAATTTTTTTTAATTACAAATTTTTAAGCTATTAAAGCAGTTTTATACTAACTGCATACATAGGGCGGATCGTGGTTTTTTTTATCGAGAAAAAATAATTCTTAACAATCGAAACCTACCTACGCGGAAAAGATGTTCTATAGTATAGATATTGGGGGGGGGGATAATTTCGAAATTTAATATTGCCACAGAGGGGATGAATTTTCGAAAAAAAATGGGGGGGGGATAATTTTGGTTAGATAATTTTAGACTCAAATTAATTATTTCGCTAAAATATGAATTATATTAAACATATGTAAAATTTCTGCAATATTGATGATTACTGATAAGTGAGTACTAAGAGTGCAATGTGTATACTGCAACATTTCATAACTTAGCTCTTTCTCCCAGTAACATCAAATCAGTCCGATCCAAGCTTTTCTCCGTTTTCTGCTTTATCGTGCACAGTAGTTTCGACATTAGTTTATGCTAACAATTTAATACTAAAGAGATCTGTTAAATGAACATAACGTGTTTTTTCTTGCAACTATTCAATATGTGTCCTTTCATCGCAATCAGTAGTAAAATCAATGACTTAACGGAGAATATTAAGGCCCCTGCAAAGTCAGAATTTGGGCCCTAAGCCGGAACTTACACATGATTGCAAAACCATAACATAGCATGGGCTTTGGGCCCCCTAGAATTCTGAGGCCCCCTCTATGCAGGGGTAGCAGGGGTGTGTACGTTACGCCTCTGACTAATATGCAGATTTCAGTTTAACAAAAGTTACTTTGACTTTTTACCATAAATAAGCTAAAATACCTAAATATCATTCCCCTTGTGGCAGTACTCAACATAAAAAGAATATTTATAAAGCAGTTTTTTTTTTTTTTTATTTATCTAAAAACCGGAGACCATCTTTTTTACAAAGGTAGAATTTGAAATTCTGAGAAAGAAAAAAAAATCGACCCACCTTATATTGTATAACATAGACTCTGAATTCTTTAAGGACTGTCTATGATAGAAATGGCGATTTCCTAATTGTTCTAAAATTCCATTTCATTTAATTTCATTTTCTGTTCTGCGCCAATCAGCATATATTTTTAGCAAAAAATCTTACTCTTTTTATTTGAATTTCATTTAAATCTATATTAAGTTTCAAGCGAATTTAGGTTTTAAAAGTAATTTTTTTCTGCTTAACTCTTACGTGCAAAAAATAGTTCTAGTAAATATATTCTATGTTAAAATGCATCTGGATTCTCGCTTCAAAAAAAGTAGCACATATTTCACATTTTTTCCTGGATTTACTATTTCATTTCCGTGAAATTTGTCTCTGTAGGAATTCACACTTTTTCCGGTTTCGAACACATCGCGTGCTTCAAAAATAGAGAGAAAAATAAAATCTAGTTTAAAAAGAAAATGAGTTTCAACATCCGAAATATTAGAAAGATTTGATTAAAAACTTAATTACTTTTTGAATCTAAAGAATAAAAATTTCAGAGGAAGAGAAATGTTTTTTGATTAAAATAGTTTGAGTGTTGGATTTCACGAAGAAAAAATAATTTTCTAATAAAAGAACTTTTAGTGCAAAAAAAGTTTTTTAGGCCTAAGTATTCCAAAAAGTGTTGCTATTTGCAATTTGAAAAGTACAAAATAGATTTCAAATATTTCTAAAACAAAAATACATACTTTTTTTATCGGAATTGTAAAATATTTTTCTCGAAAATTAAAGACTTAGAATAACTATTATTCATAACAGCAAATTTTCGTATTCGAACTCTCACGTATTTGATGAAACATATAATAACAAAAAAAAATTTAAAAATATAATTGCCAGATGTATATTTTCAAAATTATTTACAGTTGTATTATTTTACTTCGCAAACGATTTTAATCAATTCATTGATACAATATATATATATAATATTTTTTAATGCCCAGACGATAATTCACTTTAAAAAATCAAATAACTTATTTCCATTGTTAAAGGTTTATTCTAAATTAATGATAATGTGACGTAAAAAAATATAAATATGCAATTAAGAAAATAAAAGTTTTGATAATCAAACAAACGAATATAAACATCCTGTAACAGTAGTAATGTCTTTTATGTAAGTGATTTGTAGTTAAATAACTACTAATATTCTTTTTTTTTTTTTGTATTATCATAACTTTTTATATAATTTTCGTTTATTCGAATTTTAACTGATTCACTTGGAATTATTTTATTTCATTCTGTCTATCCTACTTCTTCCCGTTAGCCCACATTTATTTTCCGAAGTTGTTTGGGCAAATAGGCTAAGAACTGAAGTAAAGTGCATTTTTTTAATAATATTTTTAGATGCAGTTGGAAGGAAAGATTATATATATAATTGCACTTCCTTTTACAACGAAAATATCGCCAACCACTTCTGCAGCTAATTCTGTTTTACATCGAATCTGGATTTAGAATAATTTGCTAATTCTCTAATTAATGTAATTACAATTTCCATTTGATTCTGACTTCTATTAAGTTAATTATTATTCTGTTTACTTCACACAAATCGTGTTTTGCCGTTCTTTTAAAAAGGTTAAAAGTCTATAAATCAATTAGTTCAATAAAAAGCATTATTTTGCTCTTAAACCGCTCCCGCACGACTTGTTTAAATGTCTGACTCATTGTGAACTTGGAACTCTGCATATGTCAATTAAAAGAACGTGAGACATCATAAATTAAGCTTTGAAAAAACAGAACTAGTCTTAAATGTTGCTGCAAGGAGCGTCTTTAATCTCTGGTTCAGTTACCATGGCGACAGATTTGCTTCTTTACTCAAGCATAATGATACTGTGACACGATATTGTAGGCATGAAAGTGAAACCGTCGTTGCTTCAGTTGACATGGTTGGATGGATTAGAGAAGTTTAGCAGTTTCTCTGCTGTATTATTTGCTAGATATAGAAAATGATATTCATAATTTGATGTTATTTATTGTAACGATACATATTTTCCATGATTTTATCATTGGGTTTGTAATGAATGTGGGATAAATATAACTGTAGGAAACTCTAAAAGAGATATTATGCTTTGAATTAATTTTTGTACGCTTGCAAAGATTTCCATAATTATATATATGCCATAATTAGTATTAAAATTGGAGAATAGGCGTTATAATTTAATGCAAAGGTGTTGTATCATAAGTTACTCGTTATTAAGGAAACCATATATTTTAATTTAAATATTGTTTATCAAATAAATTATTACAATTTTGGTTTAATATGGTGTAAAATCCGATTTATAACGCGCATTTTTAATACAAAAAATAAGATCGAAATATACGGCGGGTGTGAAAATGAGAGCTTTAAAAATAAAACAAGCAATATATATAAAAAAAAGTTAATACCCATTGAGGTCAACAAAGAAAAATTTTACTTTAGTTACTTTTTATTAAATAGTTACAATTAATATAAATATGTATATACATATGACAGAATCACAATATTAAGAGACAAAATGGAAGGCGATTTTCCTTGCAATTTTCTATTTTCTTTCTATATATGGTGTTGGACTATTTTTTTTTGTTTGTTACTGTTTATTTATCAATTAAATTTAATTATTCAAAAAAATAACATTCTCAGAAATTAGGACATCCCAGGTGGGATTCGAACCCACGATCTTTGGATTAGAAATCCATTGCGCTACAGGGACACAACGAACGATTTTCCTTTCTATAAATGCTGTTGAACTATTATTTTTGTTTGTTACTATTTATTCCTTTTTTAAATTTAGTTAATGAATTAATATTTGAAAAAATTGTATAAACATCAAGTGTCATCTACTGCAAGTTTAAAAAAATGTATTTGAACTTGAATGGATGAATAGAGCGTATTTTATGAACAATTGAAAATTTGAACAGACTATATATATAGACAGAGGGAACAAATAAAAAGAATTGAAAAAAAAGGAACATAGAAAAAAATTAGACTTCTACATAGATCGAAATACTGTTTATTTTAAAAAAATGACTTTCCTTATGAACTTAAAGGATTGTAGTTCTAGAAGTACACTATTTTTTATAAAGCTTGGAATAAAACCACGAATAAATTACTTCAAACAGGAGAGAATTTCGTAAAAAAGGAGGTGCACGTTATATATGCCTAAAAATTAATCAGATTTTTAAAAATGAAGTTTCATTATTGTTTGCATATTATTATAAGTTTTCGTAATATTTTTTACTTGGTTTTAAACTAAATCCTAGGCCACTATGGCTTCTTATATTACATATGCATTATAAGTAACAACTGTGTTCTGAAGAAAATTGATTACTCTCAGTCTTGTTTTAATTCTACAATCTTCTTTTTATGTTTGCAGGGTCATTCAATCTTTAAATAACTTGTTTGCAGGAAATTCAATTTGCAATTGTGGGAAAAAAAACTCGATTTAAATTCATAGGAAAAGTGTAGAATTCTACAATAATGTTTTTATTTACAGAATTTCAGAATTAAATTTATAATATTTCAATTTAAATATTGACTGAAAAAATTCGATACTGGTGATTTTACGTACATTTTTATTTCAAAAACATCTTTAGTCTGATCAAACATTGCCTTGAAATAGATAGACTGATAAAAGGCCATTTCATCTTCTCTCTCGTTCTTTTCAAGAAATATTTTCTCTATAAGACAAATTTCTGCTATTCTTAAGCTCAAATGTTTTTTATTTTGTTATATTTCGTTCCAAAAATTTTACTTCTGATATCTGCAATACTAAAAAATAGATTTAGCAATAATATTGAAGAAAGTGTATTTTTCTCCTCAAAAATAAAAATATTGCAAAAAATCGTTTGTAATAATATTTATAATTTAGAAATATTTTTAACCTATATATGTCTTGACTTTTACTTCTACTTTAAAAGCTTTTATCGTCTGCTTTTGTTCGAATGCATTAATAATTCGTTGTAACGACTTATTAATTGACATTAATTTATCATTCCTTGTCATCGTACTCTGTAATTAATCAATCATTTATTTATTAATGGTAAAATCATTAAGAGTCTATTAAATGGCGGGAAACAATTACTGCCTGTGTATGGTACATTAATTTCGCGTTTATTCAACATAGCTAAATTCTAAATTAATTTCAAAATCTAGTTTTCAAATCTCAGATTGGGTAAATGCTATATAGTACATAACAATCTCAGTTACTTTTCCTATGACTTTTATAATAATGGTCCATTTTTTTCTCTTAAAAGCTTTCTGATTGAAGAAAAAAAAAGACAGCTACGTAAACATTACTTTGTAACCGTTTCTAATCATGCCACCTCATCGCTGATTGTGTCGCGTTTATTGTGTACAAAAGAGGTCAATGCGTTCCATTACATCGATGATAGCATCTATAATGTGCTTCTAATTTATCATTCGATTGTTTTTTGTCACAGTTTCAAGAGCAGCTAAATACTAGAAATGGACACTGTAATTGCTATTGTCTGCTTGTTTGGAGTTTTTTTGTCACTGCTAAAGTTAGAGTCAATGAAAATGTCATCCGTGATGAAATTTTTTTTAAGAAATATATTCTTGAAAAAGTGATGAAACTTTCGTTGATGATACAGTGTGTGATATATTCATTTTCGCTTCGTTGCTTGATTATTGCCACACTGAATATCTCACTCATCATGATGACAGCATTGTCAATGGGATGTTCAAACGTTGCAGATGTAGGATAGGAAGTTGAGGGAGAACAATCACGGTTTTCGAGAAATTGGGAATGTTGAAGACGATGATGAGATTTTATTACAAAGTTGTCTTGCTGAAACAGAGAACGGCAGCTTTTTGGGCAACATCCTGTTGCTTTTTCGTGATTTTCTATATTGAACTTTCGCACAGTCTTTCGAAGTTTAAATATATTTCGAATAATTTCTTCTGTTCTGCTGTTAAATGTTTTAAGATGCTGTCAGATATGTTTTTTTTTACTTAAAACGTAAAAAATCATTGCTTATTAATAATGATTGAGGGTTGAACGAGTTGCCAATCATATTTAATCTATGCGTAGCACATTTGATTGATAAAATAATGTGGATTCTTAGAGAATTTCGAATAGGGTAAGTAATAGTTGTGTTAATATTTATTAAAATAGCACTCTTATTCTTACGATTAAAATTATTATTAATTGACTTATGAATAGTATGATCGAAGTGCCATGTATATATATATAGTTAATATTCTCTACTATAGAGACATAAATCATTATAACACTATAGAAGCATACAAAAACAGAAATTTTAATAAAAACCAAATATTAGAATTTGGAAAAGATTTTAGAATTTTGAAAATATATATGTGGATTCTCTGCAGTACTATAAACATTGCTTACTTAGGATAGCTTAGAATAGGAATGTCGATGCTTGAGAATATTACAATTTTAACGTAAAATAAATGCAACATAAAGTAATATTAACGCATTAAACATCCAGATATAAATTATTTACACTATTTTAAACGTCCATTACACAAAATTTGTAACAATGTGTTACTT
Organism: Trichonephila clavata; assembly: GCA_019973975.1. NCBI lineage: Eukaryota > Metazoa > Arthropoda > Arachnida > Araneae > Nephilidae > Trichonephila > Trichonephila clavata. The sequence continues at coordinate 6,129 of BMAO01018155.1, read as the reverse complement.
TTGCTGAGCAGAGATTAACTTAGGAAGGTGTTTTTTCAAAAATCGACCCTCAAGAAAGTTACGGGGCATTATAAATAAATAAAAATCCTTTTTATCAGCTATTAGACCTGCAGACTTAAAATTTAACAAATATGATTTTTTGTTCAGCTAAGATTAGCAAAAAGCTTCTTTTTTTTTTGTTTAATTTGTAGTTCAAGTAAAATTAACTCATTAAAAACTTCCTTATCCTTCAATATGTATTGTTTAATTTTTCAATTTACCCGGGCGAAGAACGGATATATCAGCTAGTATGTTATAAATAAGCTTTTTACTGAGCAACATATTGAAAATATGTATCGATTTCTCGTACCATCTTCCTTAAATTTCAATGTAGAATGTAACGTAGACAAAAGTTGAAAATTTGACGGTAAAACTAAAAACACATCTGTTGCACATCTTCCATATCAGCATTAAAAATGGCAAAATATTTTCAATGCTAAAAACAAATACAGAAATCAATTAACATTTACTTAAAAATAAATTAGAAAATAATGGCAAAGTCTATTTAATGTTTATGAGATTTTTAATACAAAAACGAAAAATTGACTGAAAAAATATCTTTCATAATTTAGAAGATAAATGTGATGAAATGTAGTAATGAAGAACAAATTGCATTTGGAACATATTTAAGAATTATTTATAGTAGAATTTAGAATTTTGTTTAAATTAATTCTATTTATAACTCAATTTTTTAATATATTTCTTTACATCTGAAACTTATATTTTATTGAATTTTTTTTATCAAATCTTCTCTGTCAGCAGTCGAACAAAATAATAATGGTCTAAAACATAATCGAACTTTTACGGGTTCATTTGGGAAAATTTTCATTTTTAATTAGATGAAAGTTTCTTTCTTCAGAATCCTGAATTCAATTTTCTTCCTTGCAATAATTATTCTTTAAAGCAGGGGAAAAAATAATAGCAACAACTATTTCTATACAACTGGCTTTAGAATACATATAAGGCATAAACATTTGAGCTCAGTAAAAATAAAAGAGTTCAGGATTCAACACTTCTCCAATTTGATTATTTGAATTTCATCTGGAGATGTTCTAAAAGTATTATTTTTATTTATTTGTAATACTATATTACTGGATTGTTTCGATATTGATTATGATATCAACTCATCTCATTTCCGTGATATGTTCATTGTGAAGGAGAAATTAAGGTCATGGGAAAGGAAAATAATGATTATGCACGTTTTTAAAAATTTCATCTCATCCTGTTCTCGTAATTATTTTGTAATATATGCTAGGAATTCATAACAGTATTTTCTTTTTTTGCGAAAAGATTTCGATTTTGTTTTATAAATTGTCAAAGGTCGTGTGCTGAAAGGTAAAATAAATAAGTACATAACTGGTTATTTCATTCCAAAGGGGCGTACTATTTCATTGCATTGTTGAGATGCATGTCTTGGATGACATACTTTATTGAAAGAAGAGTTGAGATGTGTTTTTTTTAATAATTTGAAGCTGATTCTTCTTCAATACTTTCTTTTCATTTTTATTCTTGAATAAAAATGATATTTTTAAAACGAGTTTGATATCTGGAAAAAATTATTTTTACTTCTTATTACAAAAAAGTTTTTTTTTTTCATAACGAGTTTGATGCTTGAATGGCTTTACTTTTTTCTATATCACTGCGACATTTAGGTAACCGGATTAGTCTTAAAAATTACCTTTATTTAAAATAATGTCCAACTACCTTTTAATCCCCTTCAACACACTCCCCTTCCCTATCAATACATCACTGCATATGAGTTTTCCATCTTTTAAAGCAGTGCTGTGACTCATTAGGTGTCACCATCTTCAGTAAGTCTGCCGTTTTTGCCTTCACCTCATCTACAGATTGAAAATGTGTTCCCTTCAATGCATTTTGCACTTTAAGAAACAGGCAGAAATCGTATGGGAAGAGATCTTGCGAGAACGGTGGATGCTCGAGCACAGTAATGCGTTTGTCCGCCGATAACTGTTTTACAGAGAGCGCAAAGCGCACCGGGGCTTTGTCTTGATCAAGTTTCTCGGTACCAGTTTTGCGTAAATTTTCCCCATATGCTAATTCTCGGCCAAAATTTTTCTTATTGTTTCTCTGTCAATGTTCTCAATATCTTACATCTTTGGAACACTCTAACGTCTTGCATGATTTCATTAATTTTTTTAAAAAGTTTTCATCAGTTCTTGATGACAGGTAGACAAGAACATTTATCATCTTCAAAAGCCTCCTGAACTTCCCAAAATCGTTTGCGCCATTAAAATTTTTCGCCATTTGAAATACAGTTATCTCAAAACACTTCTTTTAACAATTTAAAACATTAAATTAGATTTTTTCTTCCTTCACGAGTAATTTCAAATGTAGGTACAGCTCGATTTTTAAGTTTATCAGAAAATAATGCGATTCAAATCTTTGTAGAATATTTCCAAGGTTATTTAAAAATACAATAATGTGAAAGTTTTCGGAACATAATCCTATAAAATTTTAAAATTTAAAGTATTTTTGATGAATGTTTAATTTAATACTCCTGTGTGTGTGCCACTCAGAATTTATCCTCGAATTTTCGCTGAACTCTTTTTAAACTTGATCGGTATAAAATACACCACCTATCCAGAAGCATTACATTTTAACAACACACATTATTACAATTCGCTTTAAAAAAAACTCCACCCTTGTGGGGTGGCTTTTGAAACTACAATTATACGTAATTCGAAAATTTTTCTTTTGAAACTAATATTTCAATTTCTGTAACGAATAAGAATGATTTAAGAAATGAATATATACCTATTTTAAGTCTAACTATAATATTATTTAAATAATTTTTTTTTATTGACAGCTTCATGATATCATTAAAAAACCATTAAATATCAAAATATGGAGTTACTTACAATTTTAAAGAAAAATACAAAATAGCACTTTAAAATATTGAACAAAAAAGGAAAATATTTATTTAGGAAAGTGCGCGCAAGATGTATCAAGGATAGAGTCTCCTGGCAACAACAACGAGACACTGATCGCGAGATATTGACGAGCCGCGAAACATAGGATTTTTCCAAACCCATTACTGTAAAAAGGTGATGTGGGGAAACACTGTTAACTAATTACTCCCTTGAGTTATTTTAACATTTTATAGTGAACGCGTACAAATAGGCTTAGCGGACAGAGGGTTGAAAAAAACCTGCATTAGGTTAATAGGATTGAAAATGTAGACCCCTTTAAATTAGTAGACTGCAGATTCTTTTAAAAAATTCAATAATAAGAGTTTTGTAAAGGTTATGTTAACATATATAAAACCAAACGATAATATAATCGTTGGAATAATGTAGATCACTACAAGCTAAATGTAAAGAACTGAACTGAATTCAATGGTGCCGCAGCCCATGCGGACCAAGGCCCAATGTGTCTATCTCAGTTTACAGGATCTTAGGCACTGAGGAGCATGTGCAGATGTTTCGGTCAAGTGGTCAGTCTGACGCGAACCCCCAGTGTTCAGTTCATAAGCAAACTTGGTAACTAATTTATCATCCCACTGAAGGGGTGAATGGCTGAGTCTACCTTGCCCACACACAACCCGGGATTTGAATCCTGGACCTGTAGGCGGGGAAGCGCGATACGCTACCACTCAGCCACTGGGCATTAAATGTAAAGAACTTTTTGAAAATCTGACGAATGGTAAAGTTCAAGTGTCATTTCTGCCATCTGACGTTTAAGGCGGGGGCATGTTAGATGTCGTCCTTTTATTTTTGACCATGATTCAAAATTACTAAGTCCCTTACTAAAATTGCCCTCGAATTGTTTCTGAGAGCGAGGTTATAAACAGTCAATCAATCAATCAATATTGCCATTTTGTGATGATAGAAACTCGTAATATCTATCCCCATTAAACAGCTTTAATATGATAATAATAGAAGTAAGTTTTGAATATTTTTAATCCCTATTTTCTATTATTTATCCTTATGATGTGAATTAAAGCTATTACGCCGGGAAATCAAAGAGTAGCATCTATATATATATATATATATATATAAATGTATGTTTGTATATACGAAACGCCTCACTCCAACACCTTACAACCGATCACTGTGAAAATTGGCATGCCTATGTATTTTGTTGTGGAGAAAGTTTTTGTGCTATTCTCTAAGTTGCAACTCCCCACCAGGTGGTGCTACAGCATATCAACTTTTGAACCGTTCAATCAATCGCGAAGTTGCCAACGTGGTCGCCAAAAATGATGCCAACTTGGCTCTATCATCAGCATTTCGCTATGTTTCCATTGAGAATCGTCTTTAGAAGGTAAAGAACGGCGTTGCTTGCATATATTATAATTTTAACGTAAAATAAATGCAACATAAAGTAATATTAACGCATTAAACATCCAGATATAAATTATTTACTATTTTAAACGATCATTACACAAAATTTGTAACAATGTGTTACTTTTACAGAGATTAGCTTAGGAAGGTGTTTTCAAAAATCAATCCACGAGAGAGTTACGGGGGGCATTATAAATTTTTTTTTAAAAAATCCTCTTTATCAGCTATTGGACCTTCAAACTTTAAATTTAACAAATATGTTTTTTTTATTCAGGTGAGATATGCAAAAAACTCTTTTTTGTTTAATTTGCAATGCACGTAAAATTAACTCATTAAAAACTTCTTTTTCCTTCAATCTGTATTGTTTAATTTTTCTACCCCCCCCCCGTGCGAAGAACGGGTATACCAGCTAGTTGTCTATAAAAGGTGTGGAGAAATAGAGGCCCCCAAAAAATATATTTGCGACCCACCAAGGCAGTCAGAAAACTAAATACAGAGAAAATGTTCTGCCTAAATGGGTCACCAGATATTTGTAAGCAAAGTTTTTCTTGCATCAAGATAAACAAGAATATGGGAAAATGCAATGTAGATGTTGGCTGCCATTAACTAGCAGACTGTGATAGGAGTTTCAACAATCCACCTAATTTCTAAAAAATTGTAGAAGAGAGTGACAGGATACATTTGCCAGATTAAACTGATTCTATAATTAAATGTTCCTGAAGATATAGATCATAGGTTCCCAGCCTTTTTTGAATTTGCGCTTCCTTTTCTAGTGAATATATCGATACCGCCTCCTCCCACTCTAGAGAAATAAGAGTGTACATAATAAGTAATGAAAACAAGAGTTAAATTTTAAAAAATATTCCATTACTAATAGAATATATTTTTTAATTTAATTTGTTTCCTTAAGTCCCAATTTTTTAGGTTCGAAGCTGAAAAAATCTATGTTGCCTCAAATATATTTAAATGTATTATATATTTTAGTCATGGATAGGATATTGCTGAAATTGAAACGCTACTGAATTTCTTCTTCATTTAAAAGAGTGGAATAAAAGTTTTAGCTTACCTGTTATAAAGACAGGCAGAGGTTTTGATGATACGAAGTAATTCAAAATAAAAACTATTGCTTTTAAAATAAATATAAATTGACAGTTTCAGGCTTTAAAAAATCACTCGTTAATTCCTGTTTAACATATTTAATTATCTTTCTAGGATAATATACGTAATGAAATGCAGCGGACGAAGCATTTTTCCTACTGCTCACAAAGACAACACGGGCACTACTGAAATTAAAATGCACTATATTATTCAATTTAATGTAGGTCTGAATGTAATGTAATCTTTAAGTTTTTCATCCACTTCCCGAACTACCGAAATATGTGAATTTTCGTACATGTGATATAGAAATCATTTAAATGCATACAATCAACATATGGTTAACAGTATTAAAGTTTACTTTTATTATTACATAATCAGCGTGTTTTTTTAGTCTTTTTTAGACTATATTTGGTTAATTTCCAAAGCCCCTCCATGGCCATCTCAACGCCTCCTTCCAATTTTCTCTGGGTCTTTTACTACCCCCCCCCCCTCCTGAAAGCCTCAAACGCCCACGTTGAGAACCTATGATATAAATGATATGAAATTAGTGTAATAAATACATTTGAAGACACTGTAGCTATTTTATCTAACCTATATGTATTGATTTTTAGGTACAATTTTTGCCTTTTCCGAGATGCAAAGTTAACTAATGAATGAATCATTTTAAAAAGGTGTAACCCTTCAGTAT